>JACSYO010002156.1:264863-424863 GCA_016806645.1 Ophiodon elongatus
ACTAATATTGCAATTATAAACAAGATACAGAATTTTAAACAAGATACATTCTCTAGATTGTTCAAAGCATATATATTGTTACAATCAGAGTAAATTATGCAGTTGCTTGCTGTTGAGTCAAAAATCTACTTTTGACATAGTTACTCTCTATAAAGAATTTGACCAATTCAGCCAGCAATTATCAAGATATTACTTCAGTGGTCTTACCATCAGTCAATAGTATTAAAATATGATGTTGACATTTGAAGGTTGATATTTAGTCAACGGCAACATATTTGGCCAGTTATGGCAATAATGATAAACCACAAGTGGGTTGTGTCTAAACAGTTTTTTGATAGAATAAGACAACATCAAAATGTATCTTTTTGTCATTTGTCCATCTCACAATAACATTATTTAGCTACAGCTGAGAACATTTGCAGACACTACACACAGTTTGGAGATATATCCATTAATTGTTCAGCCTTGGTTAACTCACTTTGACAAATGAAAAGAATAATTGATCTCACAAAGTTAATTGTGAAGTAATTTTTGGTTAAAGACAATTCAAGATGTCTCGTTAAACAAGACCCACCCAGTAACCCCTCTGTGTTCATCCATCTATTCACCAGAGATAACAGACCATGTTTGAACAGTAGGTTTGTCTGTGGAGTCCTCCCTGGAGAGGTTTACTTATGCCTAGCAGCCTGGACCCCTACCCATAATCCTCCTGCAGACACACCCGTATAGGAGTGTATAAAGAGCCTCGACAGAACTCAGTCAAACATCAAGCTTCAAGGAGTCTCTCCACATCAGCTCCACAGCCACCAGACTCACCCTGAAGATGACTCCCTCTGCCAGCCTGCTGCTGCTGCTCCTGCTCGGCCTCTCTCAGGCCTATCCTCTCGAGGAGGAAGGAAGCGAAGCAGAGCCCCAAGTGGACGATGAGGACACTGCCGACATCAGCACCAGGATTCTGACCTCCAACAACGCCAGCAATGAGATGCTGTTGGAAGGAGACCTGTTGTTTCCCAAGACCAGAAACGCCATGAAGTGCTGGTCACAGAAGTGCCTGTGGAAGAAAGCCTCCAACGGCCTGGTGACGATTCCCTTCACCATCAGCAGTCAATTCACCCCCGGGGAGAAGAAGAAGATCGACGTCGCCATGAAGTCCTTCCACAAAAGCACCTGCCTCCGCTTTGCTCCGCGTCAGAACGAGTACGACTACATCAGCGTCGAGAACAAAGGCGGATGCTACTCATCTCTGGGCAGAACGGGAGGAAGACAGGAGCTTTCTCTCAAGAGGCAGGGCTGCGTCTACCACGGCATCATCCAGCACGAGATCAACCACGCTCTGGGCTTCCAGCACGAGCAGACCAGGAGCGACCGCGACTCCCATGTCCGGATCAACTACGAGTACATCGACCCGCAAATGGCCTACAACTTTGACAAGCAGGACACCAACAACCTGAACACTCCCTACGACTACTCCTCCATCATGCACTATGGAAAAACAGCCTTCTCCATCCAGTATGGGAAGGACACCATCACTCCCATCCCCAATGGCAACGCCCAGATCGGCCAGAGGAAGGGCATGTCCGAATGGGACATCAAGAGGATCAACCTGCTTTATGAGTGCTAACAACGAAGCTTCCAATCCTTTCTGATCCAAAGTGTTCATTCAGCTAAACAATTGAAAAGTTTTCCAGTTATCTGTACTTCATCAAAAACAACATAAACCTGCAGTTCCTGTGACAGTATTCTGTACCTCATGTCTACAATACTTGTAATGAAGTTAACACCAATTAAGTAAAAATAAAGTTGATTAGCAGCAATTGTCTGTCTATGTTCCCTCCTCTGTTTCTTCCTTATATTTTGCCATTTGTCCATCTTCCTTTCCCTCAATGCCTTTTGATTGATTATGACTTTGTAATGTCCCACTGAGGCCCCTATATTGTGACAAATCAGCTTTAAAACACCCTAGTGAAAACCCTTAATGAATCATCAATCGTTGTTTTTCAGTATCTGTGTTGTGGCTTACTCACCAAGTTCGTCACATATGCTCTAGTTGTATAGTAGTGTGGGGTGGTCTCGACAGTACAGGACGTGCGTGTTTTCAGAGAGCGCTGGGATGTCTCCCAACGCCAAAGCCACCTGGTTGTTCAGAGGAGATATTGGGCAGCTCACGCAGCTGGTTCACAACCGAGCAGTACCTGCAGTACCCAGGGTAGGACAGGACCAGCACATGCTTCTGGCTCGAGTCTTCATCGAATCATCGCCATGCTATTATCCCTGTAAATACTCATTACACACTCAAATAACAGCTGTAGTTATAGGTCTTTAGTTTACCTCAAACCCGTTGGCTAATACTGTGTAGCTTCTTGTGCTTGTTAACATGTTTACGTATAGCATCTTAACAGACTCAAATCTGGCATCTTAAGATGTAGAAAGCATGTTAACATATTGAATTTTGTTGTAGTATCAAAGTAATGTAAACTGCTGCCTCCACGCTGTTGCCTCGCTTTACTAGGCTCACCCTCTTTGAACATAAGGCCTGACCTAATACAATATTATTGTTATATATAGTCATATGGCCTCTTACATGGCTCTTGCTTCTGTTCAGGTTTGTGTTTACTACATTTTCTCACATTTGTTGCTTTTACACCAAATCCCCAAAAATCTGGAAGGGCACCCTAGAGGGAATTTTATCACATTGTCTTCACTGGAAGGTAACCTCGAGGGCACTTTATCACATTTTCTTCTGTGGAAGGGCACCCTAGAAGGCAATTTATCACATTTTCTCCCCTGGAAGGGCACCATAGAAGGCAATTTATCACATTTTCTCCCTAGAACGGCACCCTAGAGGGCATTTGATCACATGTTCTCCAATGAAAGGGAACCCTACAGGACAATGCAAAAACCTTTTTATTTTCTATTTTAAGGCACTTATTAGTGTATTGTCTCATGTTTTCTCCAATGAAAGGGCACCCAAAGGATAATGCAAACAAAAATGTTTCCATTATAAAGGAACCCTTAGTGCACTGCCTCATGCTTTTTCCATTGGAAGGGCACCCTAGAGAGCACTTCATCACATTCTCTCCACTGGAGGGGAACCCTACATAATGTTTTCTCCACATGCTTCTTATCTTATTTTTAATAAGTCAGCGACCTACTTTTCATGTCTTCCATCTTTGATTTCACATGGTTTGTATTGACTTTAATGGAAGATAACTTTATTTTTCAGAGTAAACTTTATTTTTTTGTGTCACTTTGAACACACCTGATTTCATTTTATTCCATCATAGAAGTTGCTAAAAAGATTACAATTACCAAACAACTATCACGGTTTGGAGAGCAAGCAACAGGGGATGGACCCAAATGCAGACAAGGAAGAGGAAGCAGCAGAAACAATGCAATGATTTCTTTCAAAATGCTTACAAGCGGGAATCCAACATAACAGACAGAAAAGAGCAGGCAAGGAGACAGGAAAACTGTTACAGAACTCCAAACATGACAGGAGACAAACCGATGCGGAACAAAGGAACTGGGGCGGTATAAATAAGGACTAAGTTATGGGGAAGTGGGAACAGGTGACCAGGAGCATAGGTGACTACAGGGCTGATGAGAGACATGTGAAACTAATGAGGGCGGGGTAGAAAATCACAAAGGTGAAAAAAAGAAGAAAAAAAAAGACAGGAAGTAAAAGATAAGAAGCATGAGGAGTTTACTTCAAAATAAAAGCGGGAAACAAGGGGAAAAAAAACAAACACAAAACTCCCTGGAAACAGAATAACGCAACATAGTAAAGTCTCATCATGAAAACGTCAGAGGGCACGATCCAGACTGTGACAACTTACCATTCAGGGGACTCTCTAAAAACTTGCCCTACCTTCCGCATCTGTATTCACATATAGAATCTGTAGGCAACGGGACAAGTTTTTGGTATTGAAAGCGTTCTGGCTTCCGTTTGTAATCTGCATAGTATTGATAAATCACTTCTAATCAGTCTTTGGTTGAATGCAGGTACATTAGTCAATATAACATCAGTTCAACAGGCAGTGTGCAGAGCAGAAGCGGTGGAACGCTTTGGCCGAAATGTAATCTTGAAACCCACCAGCTATCATCTTGCGATGATTTCACTTTTTATTGGTGTGAAATTTGCCGTTTAACTGGCTACTTGTGAAACAATCCGGTCGTACACGTCGTCTCTCAACTCCAACTCCAGTCTCGTGTCTCTAGTTGCTAATCAGACTGTAAACATTGAGCTGCGCTCAGAAAAGGAATTCTTTGCCCAAATGTCCGCTGGCTACTCTGGAACCCCAGAAATATGGCCACTCGCTCCCAGAGGCTTATCTGTTGTCAGACCGATAACCGATGAATTCCGAGATTGGTTTGAGTCCAAATATACAAAATATGGGAAGACACGAAAGACATATTCTTGATGCCTTCATACTTGACGTGCACCAGATGAACTGGTATCATATTGTATGCGTAGATCATTCAGCTAGTTTGCGTAAGTTTTCAAAAGTTTCTAATTTTCATAGAAAAACAAAATAATTTGATTTGATTGAATTTAGTTCTGCATTCTTACAAAGGGGCACACAGGTTATAATACCTGTTGACATTAATAGTTGTAAGGCGAAACAATTTGTGTTTTTCTTGTCTGACTAATATTGCAATTATAAACAAGATACAGAATTTTAAACAAGATACATTCTCTAGATTGTTCAAAGCATATATATTGTTACAATCAGAGTAAATTATGCAGTTGCTTGCTGTTGAGTCAAAAATCTACTTTTGACATAGTTACTCTCTATAAAGAATTTGACCAATTCAGCCAGCAATTATCAAGATATTACTTCAGTGGTCTTACCATCAGTCAATAGTATTAAAATATGATGTTGACATTTGAAGGTTGATATTTAGTCAACAGCAACATATTTGGTCAGTTATGGCAATAATGATAAACCGCAAGTGGGTTGTGTCTAAACAGTTTTTTGATAGAATAAGACAACATCAAAATGTATCTTTTTGTCATTTGTCCATCTCACAATAACAGTATTTAGCTACAGCTGAGAACATTTGCAGACACTACACACAGTTTGGAGATATATCCATTAATTGTTCAGCCTTGGTTAACTCACTTTGAAAAATGAAAAGAATGGTTGGTCTCACAAAGTTAATTGTGAAGTAATTTTTGGTTAAAGACAATTCAAGATGTCTCGTTAAACAAGACCCACCCAGTAACCCCTCTGTGTTCATCCATCTAATCACCAGAGATAACAGACCATGTTTGAACAGTAGGTTTGTCTGTGGAGTCCTCCCTGGAGAGGTTTACTTATGCCTAGCAGCCTGGACCCCTACCCATAATCCTCCTGCAGACACACCCGTATAGGAGTGTATAAAGAGCCTTGACAGAACTCAGTCAAACATCAAGCTTCAAGGAGTCTCTCCACATCAGCTCCACAGCCACCAGACTCACCCTGAAGATGACTCCCTCTGCCAGCCTGCTGCTGCTGCTCCTGCTCGGCCTCTCTCAGGCCTATCCTCTCGAGGAGGAAGGAAGCGAAGCAGAGCCCCAAGTGGACGATGAGGACACTGCCGACATCAGCACCAGGATTCTGACCTCCAACAACGCCAGCAATGAGATCCTGATGGAAGGAGACCTGTTGTTTCCCAAGACCAGAAACGCCATGAAGTGCTGGTCACAGAAGTGCCTGTGGAAGAAAGCCTCCAACGGCCTGGTGACGATTCCCTTCACCATCAGCAGTCAATTCACCCCCGGGGAGAAGAAGAAGATCGACGTCGCCATGAAGTCCTTCCACAAAAGCACCTGCCTCCGCTTTGCCCCGCGTCAGAACGAGTACGACTACATCAGCGTCGAGAACAAAGGCGGATGCTACTCATCTCTGGGCAGAACGGGAGGAAGACAGGAGCTTTCTCTCAAGAGGCAGGGCTGCGTCTACCACGGCATCATCCAGCACGAGATCAACCACGCTCTGGGCTTCCAGCACGAGCAGACCAGGAGCGACCGCGACTCCCATGTCCGGATCAACTACGAGTACATCGACCCGCAAATGGCCTACAACTTTGACAAGCAGGACACCAACAACCTGAACACTCCCTACGACTACTCCTCCATCATGCACTATGGAAAAACAGCCTTCTCCATCCAGTATGGGAAGGACACCATCACTCCCATCCCCAATGGCAACGCCCAGATCGGCCAGAGGAAGGGCATGTCCGAATGGGACATCAAGAGGATCAACCTGCTTTATGAGTGCTAACAACGAAGCTTCCAATCCTTTCTGATCCAAAGTGTTCATTCAGCTAAACAATTGAAAAGTTTTCCAGTTATCTGTACTTCATCAAAAACAACATAAACCTGCAGTTCCTGTGACAGTATTCTGTACCTCATGTCTACAATACTTGTAATGAAGTTAACACCAATTAAGTAAAAATAAAGTTGATTAGCAGCAATTGTCTGTCTATGTTCCCTCCTCTGTTTCTTCCTTATATTTTGCCATTTGTCCATCTTCCTTTCCCTCAATGCCTTTTGATTGATTATGACTTTGTAATGTCCCACTGAGGCCCCTATATTGTGACAAATCAGCTTTAAAACACCCTAGTGAAAACCCTTAATGAATCATCAATCGTTGTTTTTCAGTATCTGTGTTGTGGCTTACTCACCAAGTTCGTCACATATGCTCTAGTTGTATAGTAGTGTGGGGTGGTCTCGACAGTACAGGACGTGCGTGTTTTCAGAGAGCGCTGGGATGTCTCCCAACGCCAAAGCCACCTGGTTGTTCAGAGGAGATATTGGGCTGCTCACGCAGCTGGTTCACAACCGAGCAGTACCTGCAGTACCGAGGGTAGGACAGGACCAGCACATGCTTCTGGCTCGAGTCTTTATCGAATCATCGCCATGCTATTATCCCTGTAAATACTCATTACACACTCAAGCTCAAATAACAGCTGTAGTTATAGGTCTTTAGTTTACCTCAAACCAGTTGGCTAATACTGTGTAGCTTCTTGTGCTTGTTAACATGTTTACGTATAGCATCTTAACAGACTCAAATCTGGCATCTTAAGATGTAGAAAGCATGTTAATATATTGAATTTTGTTGTAGTATCAAAGTAATGTAAACTGCTGCCTCCACGCTGTTGCCTCGCTTTACTAGGCTCACACTCTTTGAACATAAGGCCTGACCTAATACAATATTATTGTTATATATAGTCATATGGCCTCTTACATGGCTCTTGCTTCTGTTCAGGTTTGTGGTTACTACATTTTCTCACATTTGTTGCTTTTACACCAAATCCCCAAAAATCTGGAAGGGCACCCTAGAGGGAATTTTATCACATTGTCTTCACTGGAAGGTAACCTCGAGGGCACTTTATCACATTTTCTTCTGTGGAAGGGCACCCTAGAAGGCAATTTATCACATTTTCTCCCCTGGAAGGGCACCATAGAAGGCAATTTATCACATTTTCTCCCTAGAACGGCACACTAGAGGGCATTTGATCACATGTTCTCCAATGAAAGGGAACCCTACAGGACAATGCAAAAACCTTTTTATTTTCTATTTTAAGGCACTTATTAGTGTATTGTCTCATGTTTTCTCCAATGAAAGGGCACCCAAAGGATAATGCAAACAAAAATGTTTCCATTATAAAGGAACCCTTAGTGCACTGCCTCATGCTTTTTCCATTGGAAGGGCACCCTAGAGAACACTTCATCACATTCTCTCCACTGGAGGGGAACCCTACATAATGTTTTCTCCACATGCTTCTTATCTTATTTTTAATAAGTCAGCGACCTACTTTTCATGTCTTCCATCTTTGATTTCACATGGTTTGTATTGACTTTAATGGAAGATAACTTTATTTTTCAGTGTAAACTTTATTTTTTTGTGTCACTTTGAACACACCTGATTTCATTTTATTCCATCATAGAAGTTGCTAAAAAGATTACAATTACCAAACAACTATCACGGTTTGGAGAGCAAGCAACAGGGGATGGACCCAAATGCAGACAAGGAAGAGGAAGCAGCAGAAACAATGCAATGATTTCTTTCAAAATGCTTACAAGCGGGAATCCAACATAACAGACAGAAAAGAGCAGGCAAGGAGACAGGAAAACTGTTACAGAACTCCAAACATGACAGGAGACAAACCGATGCGGAACAAAGGAACTGGGGCGGTATAAATAAGGACTAAGTTATGGGGAAGTGGGAACAGGTGACCAGGAGCATAGGTGACTACAGGGCTGATGAGAGACATGTGAAACTAATGAGGGCGGGGTAGAAAATCACAAAGGTGAAAAAAAGAAGAAAAAAAAAGACAGGAAGTAAAAGATAAGAAGCATGAGGAGTTTACTTCAAAATAAAAGCGGGAAACAAGGGGAAAAAAAACAAACACAAAACTCCCTGGAAACAGAATAACGCAACATAGTAAAGTCTCATCATAAAAACGTCAGAGGGCACGATCCAGACTGTGACAACTTACCATTCAGGGGACTCTCTAAAAACTTGCCCTACTTTCCGCATCTGTATTCACATATAGAATCTGTAGGCAACGGGACAAGTTTTTGGTATTGAAAGCGTTCTGGCTTCCGTTTGTAATCTGCATAGTATTGATAAATCACTTCTAATCAGTCTTTGGTTGAATGCAGGTACATTAGTCAATATAACATCAGTTCAACAGGCCGTGTGCAGAGCAGAAGCGGTGGAACGCTTTGGCCGAAATGTAATCTTGAAACCCACCAGCCATCATCTTGCGATGATTTCACTTTTTATTGGTGTGAAATTTGCCGTTTAACTGGCTACTTGTGAAACAATCCGGTCGTACACGTCGTCTCTCAACTCCAACTCCAGTCTCGTGTCTCTAGTTGCTAATCAGACTGTAAACATTGAGCTGCGCTCAGAAAAGGAATTCTTTGCCCAAATGTCCGCTGGCTACTCTGGAACCCCAGAAATATGGCCACTCGCTCCCAGAGGCTTATCTGTTGTCAGACCGATAACCGATGAATTCCGAGATTGGTTTGAGTCCAAATATACAAAATATGGGAAGACACGAAAGACATATTCTTGATGCCTTCATACTTGACGTGCACCAGATGAACTGGTATCATATTGTATGCGTAGATCATTCAGCTAGTTTGCATAAGTTTTCAAAAGTTTCTAATTTTCATAGAAAAACAAAATAATTTGATTTGATTGAATTTAGTTCTGCATTCTTACAAAGGGGCACACAGGTTATAATACCTGTTGACATTAATAGTTGTAAGGCGAAACAATTTGTGTTTTTCTTGTCTGACTAATATTGCAATTATAAACAAGATACAGAATTTTAAACAAGATACATTCTCTAGATTGTTCAAAGCATATATATTGTTACAATCAGAGTAAATTATGCAGTTGCTTGCTGTTGAGTCAAAAATCTACTTTTGACATAGTTACTCTCTATAAAGAATTTGACCAATTCAGCCAGCAATTATCAAGATATTACTTCAGTGGTCTTACCATCAGTCAATAGTATTAAAATATGATGTTGACATTTGAAGGTTGATATTTAGTCAACGGCAACATATTTGGCCAGTTATGGCAATAATGATAAACCACAAGTGGGTTGTGTCTAAACAGTTTTTTGATAGAATAAGACAACATCAAAATGTATCTTTTTGTCATTTGTCCATCTCACAATAACATTATTTAGCTACAGCTGAGAACATTTGCAGACACTACACACAGTTTGGAGATATATCCATTAATTGTTCAGCCTTGGTTAACTCACTTTGACAAATGAAAAGAATAATTGATCTCACAAAGTTAATTGTGAAGTAATTTTTGGTTAAAGACAATTCAAGATGTCTCGTTAAACAAGACCCACCCAGTAACCCCTCTGTGTTCATCCATCTATTCACCAGAGATAACAGACCATGTTTGAACAGTAGGTTTGTCTGTGGAGTCCTCCCTGGAGAGGTTTACTTATGCCTAGCAGCCTGGACCCCTACCCATAATCCTCCTGCAGACACACCCGTATAGGAGTGTATAAAGAGCCTCGACAGAACTCAGTCAAACATCAAGCTTCAAGGAGTCTCTCCACATCAGCTCCACAGCCACCAGACTCACCCTGAAGATGACTCCCTCTGCCAGCCTGCTGCTGCTGCTCCTGCTCGGCCTCTCTCAGGCCTATCCTCTCGAGGAGGAAGGAAGCGAAGCAGAGCCCCAAGTGGACGATGAGGACACTGCCGACATCAGCACCAGGATTCTGACCTGCAACAACGCCAGCAATGAGATGCTGTTGGAAGGAGACCTGTTGTTTCCCAAGACCAGAAACGCCATGAAGTGCTGGTCACAGAAGTGCCTGTGGAAGAAAGCCTCCAACGGCCTGGTGACGATTCCCTTCACCATCAGCAGTCAATTCACCCCCGGGGAGAAGAAGAAGATCGACGTCGCCATGAAGTCCTTCCACAAAAGCACCTGCCTCCGCTTTGCTCCGCGTCAGAACGAGTACGACTACATCAGCGTCGAGAACAAAGGCGGATGCTACTCATCTCTGGGCAGAACGGGAGGAAGACAGGAGCTTTCTCTCAAGAGGCAGGGCTGCGTCTACCACGGCATCATCCAGCACGAGATCAACCACGCTCTGGGCTTCCAGCACGAGCAGACCAGGAGCGACCGCGACTCCCATGTCCGGATCAACTACGAGTACATCGACCCGCAAATGGCCTACAACTTTGACAAGCAGGACACCAACAACCTGAACACTCCATACGACTACTCCTCCATCATGCACTATGGAAAAACAGCCTTCTCCATCCAGTATGGGAAGGACACCATCACTCCCATCCCCAACGGCAACGCCCAGATCGGCCAGAGGAAGGGCATGTCCGAATGGGACATCAAGAGGATCAACCTGCTTTATGAGTGCTAACAACGAAGCTTCCAATCCTTTCTGATCCAAAGTGTTCATTCAGCTAAACAATTGAAAAGTTTTCCAGTTATCTGTACTTCATCAAAAACAACATAAACCTGCAGTTCCTGTGACAGTATTCTGTACCTCATGTCTACAATACTTGTAATGAAGTTAACACCAATTAAGTAAAAATAAAGTTGATTAGCAGCAATTGTCTGTCTATGTTCCCTCCTCTGTTTCTTCCTTATATTTTGCCATTTGTCCATCTTCCTTTCCCTCAATGCCTTTTGATTGATTATGACTTTGTAATGTCCCACTGAGGCCCCTATATTGTGACAAATCAGCTTTAAAACACCCTAGTGAAAACCCTTAATGAATCATCAATCGTTGTTTTTCAGTATCTGTGTTGTGGCTTACTCACCAAGTTCGTCACATATGCTCTAGTTGTATAGTAGTGTGGGGTGGTCTCGACAGTACAGGACGTGCGTGTTTTCAGAGAGCGCTGGGATGTCTCCCAACGCCAAAGCCACCTGGTTGTTCAGAGGAGATATTGGGCTGCTCACGCAGCTGGTTCACAACCGAGCAGTACCTGCAGTAACGAGGGTAGGACAGGACCAGCACATGCTTCTGGCTCGAGTCTTTATCGAATCATCGCCATGCTATTATCCCTGTAAATACTCATTACACACTCAAATAACAGCTGTAGTTATAGGTCTTTAGTTTACCTCAAACCCGTTGGCTAATACTGTGTAGCTTCTTGTGCTTGTTAACATGTTTACGTATAGCATCTTAACAGACTCAAATCTGGCATCTTAAGATGTAGAAAGCATGTTAACATATTGAATTTTGTTGTAGTATCAAAGTAATGTAAACTGCTGCCTCCACGCTGTTGCCTCGCTTTACTAGGCTCACCCTCTTTGAACATAAGGCCTGACCTAATACAATATTATTGTTATATATAGTCATATGGCCTCTTACATGGCTCTTGCTTCTGTTCAGGTTTGTGTTTACTACATTTTCTCACATTTGTTGCTTTTACACCAAATCCCCAAAAATCTGGAAGGGCACCCTAGAGGGAATTTTATCACATTGTCTTCACTGGAAGGTAACCTCGAGGGCACTTTATCACATTTTCTTCTGTGGAAGGGCACCCTAGAAGGCAATTTATCACATTTTCTCCCCTGGAAGGGCACCATAGAAGGCAATTTATCACATTTTCTCCCTAGAACGGCACCCTAGAGGGCATTTGATCACATGTTCTCCAATGAAAGGGAACCCTACAGGACAATGCAAAAACCTTTTTATTTTCTATTTTAAGGCACTTATTAGTGTATTGTCTCATGTTTTCTCCAATGAAAGGGCACCCAAAGGATAATGCAAACAAAAATGTTTCCATTATAAAGGAACCCTTAGTGCACTGCCTCATGCTTTTTCCATTGGAAGGGCACCCTAGAGAGCACTTCATCACATTCTCTCCACTGGAGGGGAACCCTACATAATGTTTTCTCCACATGCTTCTTATCTTATTTTTAATAAGTCAGCGACCTACTTTTCATGTCTTCCATCTTTGATTTCACATGGTTTGTATTGACTTTAATGGAAGATAACTTTATTTTTCAGAGTAAACTTTATTTTTTTGTGTCACTTTGAACACACCTGATTTCATTTTATTCCATCATAGAAGTTGCTAAAAAGATTACAATTACCAAACAACTATCACGGTTTGGAGAGCAAGCAACAGGGGATGGACCCAAATGCAGACAAGGAAGAGGAAGCAGCAGAAACAATGCAATGATTTCTTTCAAAATGCTTACAAGCGGGAATCCAACATAACAGACAGAAAAGAGCAGGCAAGGAGACAGGAAAACTGTTACAGAACTCTAAACATGACAGGAGACAAACCGATGCGGAACAAAGGAACTGGGGCGGTATAAATAAGGGCTAAGTTATGGGGAAGTGGGAACAGGTGACCAGGAGCATAGGTGACTACAGGGCTGATGAGAGACATGTGAAACTAATGAGGGCGGGGTAGAAAATCACAAAGGTGAAAAAAAGAAGAAAAAAAAAGACAGGAAGTAAAAGATAAGAAGCATGAGGAGTTTACTTCAAAATAAAAGCGGGAAACAAGGGGAAAAAAAACAAACACAAAACTCCCTGGAAACAGAATAACGCAACATAGTAAAGTCTCATCATGAAAACGTCAGAGGGCACGATCCAGACTGTGACAACTTACCATTCAGGGGACTCTCTAAAAACTTGCCCTACCTTCCGCATCTGTATTCACATATAGAATCTGTAGGCAACGGGACAAGTTTTTGGTATTGAAAGCGTTCTGGCTTCCGTTTGTAATCTGCATAGTATTGATAAATCACTTCTAATCAGTCTTTGGTTGAATGCAGGTACATTAGTCAATATAACATCAGTTCAACAGGCCGTGTGCAGAGCAGAAGCGGTGGAACGCTTTGGCCGAAATGTAATCTTGAAACCCACCAGCCATCATCTTGCGATGATTTCACTTTTTATTGGTGTGAAATTTGCCGTTTAACTGGCTACTTGTGAAACAATCCGGTCGTACACGTCGTCTCTCAACTCCAACTCCAGTCTCGTGTCTCTAGTTGCTAATCAGACTGTAAACATTGAGCTGCGCTCAGAAAAGGAATTCTTTGCCCAAATGTCCGCTGGCTACTCTGGAACCCCAGAAATATGGCCTCTCGCTCCCAGAGGCTTATCTGTTGTCAGACCGATAACCGATGAATTCCGAGATTGGTTTGAGTCCAAATATACAAAATATGGGAAGACACGAAAGACATATTCTTGATGCCTTCATACTTGACGTGCACCAGATGAACTGGTATCATATTGTATGCGTAGATCATTCAGCTAGTTTGCGTAAGTTTTCAAAAGTTTCTAATTTTCATAGAAAAACAAAATAATTTGATTTGATTGAATTTAGTTCTGCATTCTTACAAAGGGGCACACAGGTTATAATACCTGTTGACATTAATAGTTGTAAGGCGAAACAATTTGTGTTTTTCTTGTCTGACTAATATTGCAATTATAAACAAGATACAGAATTTTAAACAAGATACATTCTCTAGATTGTTCAAAGCATATATATTGTTACAATCAGAGTAAATTATGCAGTTGCTTGCTGTTGAGTCAAAAATCTACTTTTGACATAGTTACTCTCTATAAAGAATTTGACCAATTCAGCCAGCAATTATCAAGATATTACTTCAGTGGTCTTACCATCAGTCAATAGTATTAAAATATGATGTTGACATTTGAAGGTTGATATTTAGTCAACGGCAACATATTTGGCCAGTTATGGCAATAATGATAAACCACAAGTGGGTTGTGTCTAAACAGTTTTTTGATAGAATAAGACAACATCAAAATGTATCTTTTTGTCATTTGTCCATCTCACAATAACATTATTTAGCTACAGCTGAGAACATTTGCAGACACTACACACAGTTTGGAGATATATCCATTAATTGTTCAGCCTTGGTTAACTCACTTTGACAAATGAAAAGAATAATTGATCTCACAAAGTTAATTGTGAAGTAATTTTTGGTTAAAGACAATTCAAGATGTCTCGTTAAACAAGACCCACCCAGTAACCCCTCTGTGTTCATCCATCTATTCACCAGAGATAACAGACCATGTTTGAACAGTAGGTTTGTCTGTGGAGTCCTCCCTGGAGAGGTTTACTTATGCCTAGCAGCCTGGACCCCTACCCATAATCCTCCTGCAGACACACCCGTATAGGAGTGTATAAAGAGCCTCGACAGAACTCAGTCAAACATCAAGCTTCAAGGAGTCTCTCCACATCAGCTCCACAGCCACCAGACTCACCCTGAAGATGACTCCCTCTGCCAGCCTGCTGCTGCTGCTCCTGCTCGGCCTCTCTCAGGCCTATCCTCTCGAGGAGGAAGGAAGCGAAGCAGAGCCCCAAGTGGACGATGAGGACACTGCCGACATCAGCACCAGGATTCTGACCTCCAACAACGCCAGCAATGAGATGCTGTTGGAAGGAGACCTGTTGTTTCCCAAGACCAGAAACGCCATGAAGTGCTGGTCACAGAAGTGCCTGTGGAAGAAAGCCTCCAACGGCCTGGTGACGATTCCCTTCACCATCAGCAGTCAATTCACCCCCGGGGAGAAGAAGAAGATCGACGTCGCCATGAAGTCCTTCCACAAAAGCACCTGCCTCCGCTTTGCTCCGCGTCAGAACGAGTACGACTACATCAGCGTCGAGAACAAAGGCGGATGCTACTCATCTCTGGGCAGAACGGGAGGAAGACAGGAGCTTTCTCTCAAGAGGCAGGGCTGCGTCTACCACGGCATCATCCAGCACGAGATCAACCACGCTCTGGGCTTCCAGCACGAGCAGACCAGGAGCGACCGCGACTCCCATGTCCGGATCAACTACGAGTACATCGACCCGCAAATGGCCTACAACTTTGACAAGCAGGACACCAACAACCTGAACACTCCCTACGACTACTCCTCCATCATGCACTATGGAAAAACAGCCTTCTCCATCCAGTATGGGAAGGACACCATCACTCCCATCCCCAACGGCAACGCCCAGATCGGCCAGAGGAAGGGCATGTCCGAATGGGACATCAAGAGGATCAACCTGCTTTATGAGTGCTAACAACGAAGCTTCCAATCCTTTCTGATCCAAAGTGTTCATTCAGCTAAACAATTGAAAAGTTTTCCAGTTATCTGTACTTCATCAAAAACAACATAAACCTGCAGTTCCTGTGACAGTATTCTGTACCTCATGTCTACAATACTTGTAATGAAGTTAACACCAATTAAGTAAAAATAAAGTTGATTAGCAGCAATTGTCTGTCTATGTTCCCTCCTCTGTTTCTTCCTTATATTTTGCCATTTGTCCATCTTCCTTTCCCTCAATGCCTTTTGATTGATTATGACTTTGTAGCTGGTTCACAACCGAGCAGTACCTGCAGTACCGAGGGTAGGACAGGACCAGCACATGCTTCTGGCTCGAGTCTTCATCGAATCATCGCCATGCTATTATCCCTGTAAATACTCATTACACACTCAAGCTCAAATAACAGCTGTAGTTATAGGTCTTTAGTTTACCTCAAACCAGTTGGCTAATACTGTGTAGCTTCTTGTGCTTGTTAACATGTTTACGTATAGCATCTTAACAGACTCAAATCTGGCATCTTAAGATGTAGAAAGCATGTTAATATATTGAATTTTGTTGTAGTATCAAAGTAATGTAAACTGCTGCCTCCACGCTGTTGCCTCGCTTTACTAGGCTCACCCTCTTTGAACATAAGGCCTGACCTAATACAATATTATTGTTATATATAGTCATATGGCCTCTTACATGGCTCTTGCTTCTGTTCAGGTTTGTGGTTACTACATTTTCTCACATTTGTTGCTTTTAAACCAAATCCCCAAAAATCTGGAAGGGCACCCTAGAGGGAATTTTATCACATTGTCTTCACTGGAAGGTAACCTCGAGGGCACTTTATCACATTTTCTTCTGTGGAAGGGCACCCTAGAAGGCAATTTATCACATTTTCTCCCCTGGAAGGGCACCATAGAAGGCAATTTATCACATTTTCTCCCTAGAACGGCACCCTAGAGGGCATTTGATCACATGTTCTCCAATGAAAGGGAACCCTACAGGACAATGCAAAAACCTTTTTATTTTCTATTTTAAGGCACTTATTAGTGTATTGTCTCATGTTTTCTCCAATGAAAGGGCACCCAAAGGATAATGCAAACAAAAATGTTTCCATTATAAAGGAACCCTTAGTGCACTGCCTCATGCTTTTTCCATTGGAAGGGCACCCTAGAGAGCACTTCATCACATTCTCTCCACTGGAGGGGAACCCTACATAATGTTTTCTCCACATGCTTCTTATCTTATTTTTAATAAGTCAGCGACCTACTTTTCATGTCTTCCATCTTTGATTTCACATGGTTTGTATTGACTTTAATGGAAGATAACTTTATTTTTCAGAGTAAACTTTATTTTTTTGTGTCACTTTGAACACACCTGATTTCATTTTATTCCATCATAGAAGTTGCTAAAAAGATTACAATTACCAAACAACTATCACGGTTTGGAGAGCAAGCAACAGGGGATGGACCCAAATGCAGACAAGGAAGAGGAAGCAGCAGAAACAATGCAATGATTTCTTTCAAAATGCTTACAAGCGGGAATCCAACATAACAGACAGAAAAGAGCAGGCAAGGAGACAGGAAAACTGTTACATAACTCCAAACATGACAGGAGACAAACCGATGCGGAACAAAGGAACTGGGGCGGTATAAATAAGGACTAAGTTATGGGGAAGTGGGAACAGGTGACCAGGAGCATAGGTGACTACAGGGCTGATGAGAGACATGTGAAACTAATGAGGGCGGGGTAGAAAATCACAAAGGTGAAAAAAAGAAAAAAAAAAAAGACAGGAAGTAAAAGATAAGAAGCATGAGGAGTTTACTTCAAAATAAAAGCGGGAAACAAGGGAAAAAAAAACAAACAAAACTCCCTGGAAACAGAATAACGCTGTAACAAGTACGTGTTACCCCGTGAGATTCCCCCCCCCTCCAGCACAGAAGACGATTCAAGCTTAGTCTCGTTAGTAACCGTTTTTATTGAGCCCAGGTTCGTTCACGCGTCGCATCTCGTCCGTCTGACGCTCCGGCAGCTTGGGTACCTGCTCTTCCCCCTTCCCTACTGGGGTTTTTTATAGGGGAGCAAACCCAATCAGCCAAACCAGCTGAGGCTAATTAAACCTCTTCCGGCCCCGTTCCCTGAACCACTCCCACACTCGTCCCCTCTGCAGCTGAGCCCAACTACGCCCCCGCCACCACATACCCCCACCGCCCGACTTAGGCCGGGGAGCCATCCGGCCTATCCTACTCCCCCTCCCCCCCGTGAGAGCGGGAGAGGAAGTCGGCCACAACCATCTGCGCCCCCGGCCTATGGACAACCTTGAAATTAAAAGGCTGTAAAGCTAGATACCACCGAGTGATCCGGGCGTTGGTATCTTTCATGCGGTGGAGCCACTGGAGCGGGGCGCGGTCCGAACAGAGGGTGAATGAGCGTCCCAGGAGGTAGTAGCGCAGGGAGTCGACCGCTCACCGGATGGCCAGGCACTCCTTCTCTACCGTGCTGTACCTGGCCTCCCTCTCGGATAGCTTCCGGCTGATGTAGAGGACCGGGCGGTCGACCCCCCGCACCTGCTGGGACAAAACGGCCCCCAGCCCTCTGTTCGAGGCATCAGTCTGCAGAGTAAAGGGAAGAGCGAAGTTAGGTGTATGTAGGAGTGGCTCCCCACAGAGAGCCTGTTTTACCTTCTCAAACACCAACTGGCACTGCTCCGTCCACTGGACCGGATCTGAGGCACCTTTCCGGGTCAGGTCGGTCAAGGGGCTGGTCAGATCTGCGAAGCTCGGGATGAACCGTCTATAATAACCCGCCAGCCCCAAGAACTGCCTCACCTGTTTTTTAGTCTTGGGCCGAGGGCAGGCTGCGATGGCGGCGGTCTTGTCCACCTGAGGGCGCACCTGCCCGCCGCCCAAGTGGTACCCCAGATACCGTACCTCCCTCCGTCCAACTGCACACTTCCCCGGGTTGGCGGTGAGCCCCGCCTGCCTCAGGGACTCCAGTACCGTGCCCATCCGCTGCACATGCTCCGCCCAGGTGGTGCTGTGGATGATTACATCATCTAAGTAGGCGGCAGCATATCCAGCGTGCGGACGCAGCACCCGGTCCATGAGGCATTGAAAAGTGGCTGGGTCAACGAACAACCCGAAAGGGAAGCGTGGTGAATTGGTATAACCCATATGGAGTGGAGAAGGCCGTCTTTTCCCTGGACTCTGGCGACAGAGGAAATCTTTCAGTAGCCCTTGGTTAAATCCAGTGTCGTAAAGAAACGCGCAGTGCCCAGTCGGTCCAGGAGTTCGTCGACCCGGGGCATTGGGTACGCGTCGAAATGTGACACGTCGTTCACCCTGCGATAGTCCACACAGAACCGTATAGACCCATCCTTCTTTACAACAAGAACGATGGGGCTACACCAGGCACTGTTGGACTCTTCTATTACCCCCATCTCCAGCATGGCAGCCAATTCCCTCTGAACCACTTTTCTTTTGTGTTCAGGTAACCTGTAGGGTCGCGACCTCACCGCCACCCCCGGAGGAGTCTCAATTCGATGCTCTCTGAGGTTTGTGCGACCTGGCAGGAGGAAGAACACATCAGCAAACTGCTCTCGCAACTGGGCAATGTCTGTTCTCTGGCTCCCAGAGAGATGGTCTTCACAAAGGAGCGAGGTTGGATTGGTGGATTTTGGTGCCTCAGGCCCCAGCTCCTCTCCCTTGGATACCGCGGACACCAGAGAAACAGACGCCGCCTCTCTCCACGCTTTTAGGAGGTTGAGGTGGTAGATCTGTAGAGCTCCGCCCCTGTCAGAACGCACCACCTCATAGTCTACGTCCCCCACTCGCCGTGTGACCACAAAGGGCCCTTGCCACTTGGCGAGTAGTTTGGAGCTGGAAGTAGGAAGCAATACAAGTACCTTTTCTCGCGGTGTGAATTGTCTCAGCCTGGCTCCTCTGTTGTACAGCCGTTGTTGACGCTCCTGGGCCTGGAGCAAATTCTCACGTGACATCCGACCCAGTGTGTGGAGTTTTGCTCTCAGGTCCAGGACGTACTGGATCTCATTTTTACTGGTTTTCGGACCTTCCTCCTAGTTTTCCTTAATCAGGTCGAGCACCCCCTCCCCGTGGTGTCCTGCCGAACAGCAGTTCAAAGGGAGAAAATCCCGTGGAGGCCTGGGGGACCTCCCGCACTGCAAACAACAGAGAATCAAGCCATTTATCCCAATTACGTTCATCTTCACTAATACATTTACGGATCATGGACTTCAAAGTCTTATTCAGACGCTCCACCAGACCGTCGGTCTGTGGGTGGTACACACTGGTCCGAATAGACTTGATGCCCAGCAACCAGTAAAGTTCTCTCAGTGTTCGTGACATGAACGAGGTGCCCTGGTCAGTCAGAATCTCTTTCGGGATCCCGACTCGGAAGATGACCTGAAACAGAGCCTGCGCGACACTCTTTGCAGAAATGTTGCGCGATGAGGTCCATGGCGATCCGCTCAAACGGCACCTTCATTAACGGCAGAGGACGCAAAGGCGCCCTCGGAATGGCCGGGTGGTTTACCAACTGGCACTCCGGGCAGGGCGCGCACCAACGGCGCACATCTGCCCAGATACCCGGCCAATAAAATCGGGCAATTATCCGGTCTAGCGTTTTCTCATATCCCACGTGACCAGCCATCGGGTTATAGTGAGCTTTTCGGCACCAGCAACTGGGTGTTCTCCTGCCCTGTCTGCGTATCACGGCTCACTCGGTACAGCCTGTCCCTGATCAATGAGAAGTGCGGGTATGACTGCGCTGCGTCAGGGCGCACCAGCTGACCATCAATCTTGATCACTTGGTCAAAGGCCGAGCGCAGAGTATCATCCCAAGACTGCTCGAGTGGAAAATCTTCCATGGAGTGGAACTCGGGAGCCGGTGGAGTCTCCACGGGTGGCGCCGCCGGTTCCCCCTCCCCGTCTGCAGCGTCGGAAGACCTTGCGTCGCCGCTGAGCACAGCGCACATCACGCATGACCCTGTCTGCCGTGAACGCACCCCCGCCGCCTGCCCCATCAACCTGTCAAACCCCGGCCAATCTGTTCCCAAGATCAGGGGGTGCGTAAGGCGGGAGCTAACCGCGACCTTTACACTATGCTTTTTCCCCATGTATCTAATCTCCACTGACACTATGGGATACTCGTGAACATCCCCATGCACACACCGAATTTTCCCCCACAATGCCTCCACCAATGCCCCGGGTTGAACCAGGCTCTGGTGGATCATAGACTGTGTACAGCCCGAATCCACCATCGCCTGATGTGTACCCCCCTGGATTTTTACCGGAACGCGGTACGTCGCTCCTGGACCTGGGGAGAGTGTTGGAGATCCGGCAACCCGGATCACCTGGCCCACCTCCATCAGAGGACACTCTCTCCGAAAGTGTCCGGGCTGCCCGCACCTCCAACACTTCTGCCCTGATGCCTGAGGAACCCCCTGTGGGCTGGGAAGGGTGCCGGTGCTAGCCGGGGTCGGAAAGTCGGGGAGCCGGGGTGGGGGTGCCGACCGCGGGGCCGGTATGGGCCGTGCCAGGAGTTGCGGCGGGAGCCTCTTTCGCGGGGCGGGCGTCGGCCGGGATGGAGCCGGCGCGCCTCCAGGAACTGCCGGTTCATCTCGGCCTGGTCTCGCTGCATGGCGACGATCCCCCCCAGCATCTGCCCCAGCGTGACGAACAGCTGGGCCGGCAGACCTGGGTGTTCTTCGTCACTCTTCAAGTGCTTTGTTTTTTTAGGGGAACCCGCGTTGGGTGCCAGTGTAACAAGTACATGTTACCCCGTGAGTTTCCCCCCCCCAGCACAGAAGACGATTCAAGCTTGGTCTCATTAGTAACCGTATTTATTGAGCCCAGGTTCGTTCACGCGTCGCACCTCATCCGTCTGACGCTCCGGCAGCTTGGGTACCTGCTCTTCCCCCTTCCCTCAGTCCCTACTGGGGTTTTTATAGGGGAGCAAACCTAATCAGCCAAACCAGCTGAGGCTAATTAAACCTCTTCCGGCCCTGTTCCCTGAACCACTCAAACACTCGTCCCCTCTGCAGCTGAGCCCAACCACGCCCCCGCCACCACAGCACATAGTAAAGTCTCATCATAAAAACATCAGAGGGCACGATCCAGACTGTGACAACTTACCATTCAGGGGACTCTCTAAAAACTTGCCCTACCTTCCCGCATCTGTATTCACATATAGAATCTGTAGGCAACGGGACAAGTTTTTGGTATTGAAAGCGTTCTGGTTCTGTTTGTAATCCTCATAGTATTGATAAATCACTTCTAAACAGTCTTTGGTTGAATGCAGGAACATTAGTCAATATAACATTAGTTCAACAGGCCGTGTGCAGAGCAGAAGCGGTGGAACGCTTTGGCCGAAATGTAATCTTGAAACCCACCAGCTGTCATCTTGCGATGATTTCACTTTTTATTGGTGTGAAATTTGCCGTTTAACTGGCTACTTGTGTAACAATCCGGTCGTACACGTCGTCTCTCAACTCCAACTCCAGTCTCGTGTCTCTAGTTGCTAATCAGACTGTAAACATTGAGCTGCGCTCAGAAAAGGAATTCTTTGCCCAAATGTCCGCTGGCTACTCTGGAACCCCAGAAATATGGCCTCTCACTCCCGGAGGCTTATCTGTTGTCAGACCGATAGCCGATGAATTCCGAGATTGGTTTGAGTCCAAATATACAAAATATGGGAAGACACGAAAGGCATATTCTTGATGCCTTCATACTTGACGTGCACCAGATAAACTGATATCATATTTTATGCGTAGATCATTCAGCTAGTTTGCGTAAGTTTTCAAAAGTTTCTAATTTTCATAGAAAAACAAAATAATTTGATTTGATTGAATTTAGTTCTGCATTCTTACAAAGGGGCACACAGGTTATAATACCTGTTGACATTAATAGTTGTAAGGCGAAACAATTTGTGTTTTTTTTGTCTGACTAATATTGCAATTATAAACAAGATACAGAATATATATATATATATATATATATATATATATATATATATACATACTTACAATCAGAGTAAATTATGCAGTTGCTTGCTGTTGAGTCAAACATGTACTTTTGACATAGTTACTCTCGATAAAGAATTTGACCAATTCAGCCAGCATTTATCAAGATATTACTTCAGTGGTCTTACCATCAGTCAATAGTATTAAAATATGATGTTGACATTTGAAGGTTGATATTTAGTGAACAGCAACATATTTGGTCAGTTATGGCAATAATGATAAACCGCAAGTGGGTTGTGTCTAAACAGTTTTTTGATAGAATAAGACAACATCAAAATGTATCTTTTTGTCATTTGTCCATCTCACAATAACAGTATTTAGCTACAGCTGAGAACATTTGCAGACACTACACACAGTTTGGAGATATATCCATTAATTGTTCAGCCTTGGTTAACTCACTTTGAAAAATGAAAAGAATGATTGGATTCACAAAGTTAATTGTGAAGTAATTTTTGGTTAAAGACAATTCAAGATGTCTCGTTAAACAAGACCCACCCAGTAACCCCTCTGTGTTCATCCATCTAATCACCAGAGATAACAGACCATGTTTGAACAGTAGGTTTGTCTGTGGAGTCCTCCCTGGAGAGGTTTACTTATGCCTAGCAGCCTGGACCCCTACCCATAATCCTCCTGCAGACACACCCGTATAGGAGTGTATAAAGAGCCTTGACAGAACTCAGTCAAACATCAAGCTTCAAGGAGTCTCTCCACATCAGCTCCACAGCCACCAGACTCACCCTGAAGATGACTCCCTCTGCCAGCCTGTTGCTGCTGCTCCTGCTCGGCCTCTCTCAGGCCTATCCTCTCGAGGAGGAAGGAAGCGAAGCAGAGCCCCAAGTGGACGATGAGGACACTGCCGACATCAGCACCAGGATTCTGACCTCCAACAACGCCAGCAATGAGATCCTGATGGAAGGAGACCTGTTGTTTCCCAAGACCAGAAACGCCATGAAGTGCTGGTCACAGAAGTGCCTGTGGAAGAAAGCCTCCAACGGCCTGGTGACGATTCCCTTCACCATCAGCAGTCAATTCACCCCCGGGGAGAAGAAGAAGATCGACGTCGCCATGAAGTCCTTCCACAAAAGCACCTGCCTCCGCTTTGCCCCGCGTCAGAACGAGTACGACTACATCAGCGTCGAGAACAAAGGCGGATGCTACTCATCTCTGGGCAGAACGGGAGGAAGACAGGAGCTTTCTCTCAAGAGGCAGGGCTGCGTCTACCACGGCATCATCCAGCACGAGATCAACCACGCTCTGGGCTTCCAGCACGAGCAGACCAGGAGCGACCGCGACTCCCATGTCCGGATCAACTACGAGTACATCGACCCGCAAATGGCCTACAACTTTGACAAGCAGGACACCAACAACCTGAACACTCCCTACGACTACTCCTCCATCATGCACTATGGAAAAACAGCCTTCTCCATCCAGTATGGGAAGGACACCATCACTCCCATCCCCAACGGCAACGCCCAGATCGGCCAGAGGAAGGGCATGTCCGAATGGGACATCAAGAGGATCAACCTGCTTTATGAGTGCTAACAACGAAGCTTCCAATCCTTTCTGATCCAAAGTGTTCATTCAGCTAAACAATTGAAAAGTTTTCCAGTTATCTGTACTTCATCAAAAACAACATAAACCTGCAGTTCCTGTGACAGTATTCTGTACCTCATGTCTACAATACTTGTAATGAAGTTAACACCAATTAAGTAAAAATAAAGTTGATTAGCAGCAATTGTCTGTCTATGTTCCCTCCTCTGTTTCTTCCTTATATTTTGCCATTTGTCCATCTTCCTTTCCCTCAATGCCTTTTGATTGATTATGACTTTGTAATGTCCCACTGAGGCCCCTATATTGTGACAAATCAGCTTTAAAACACCCTAGTGAAAACCCTTAATGAATCATCAATCGTTGTTTTTCAGTATCTGTGTTGTGGCTTACTCACCAAGTTCGTCACATATGCTCTAGTTGTATAGTAGTGTAGGGTGGTCTCGACAGTACAGGACGTGCGTGTTTTCAGAGAGCGCTGGGATGTCTCCCAACGCCAAAGCCACCTGGTTGTTCAGAGGAGATATTGGGCTGCTCACGCAGCTGGTTCACAACCGAGCAGTACCTGCAGTAACGAGGGTAGGACAGGACCAGCACATGCTTCTGGCTCGAGTCTTTATCGAATCATCGCCATGCTATTATCCCTGTAAATACTCATTACACACTCAAGCTCAAATAACAGCTGTAGTTATAGGTCTTTAGTTTACCTCAAACCAGTTGGCTAATACTGTGTAGCTTCTTGTGCTTGTTAACATGTTTACGTATAGCATCTTAACAGACTCAAATCTGGCATCTTAAGATGTAGAAAGCATGTTAATATATTGAATTTTGTTGTAGTATCAAAGTAATGTAAACTGCTGCCTCCACGCTGTTGCCTCGCTTTACTAGGCTCACCCTCTTTGAACATAAGGCCTGACCTAATACAATATTATTGTTATATATAGTCATATGGCCTCTTACATGGCTCTTGCTTCTGTTCAGGTTTGTGGTTACTACATTTTCTCACATTTGTTGCTTTTACACCAAATCCCCAAAAATCTGGAAGGGCACCCTAGAGGGAATTTTATCACATTGTCTTCACTGGAAGGTAACCTCGAGGGCACTTTATCACATTTTCTTCTGTGGAAGGGCACCCTAGAAGGCAATTTATCACATTTTCTCCCCTGGAAGGGCACCATAGAAGGCAATTTATCACATTTTCTCCCTAGAACGGCACACTAGAGGGCATTTGATCACATGTTCTCCAATGAAAGGGAACCCTACAGGACAATGCAAAAACCTTTTTATTTTCTATTTTAAGGCACTTATTAGTGTATTGTCTCATGTTTTCTCCAATGAAAGGGCACCCAAAGGATAATGCAAACAAAAATGTTTCCATTATAAAGGAACCCTTAGTGCACTGCCTCATGCTTTTTCCATTGGAAGGGCACCCTAGAGAGCACTTCATCACATTCTCTCCACTGGAGGGGAACCCTAAAGGACCCTACATAATGTTTTCTCCACATGCTTCTTATCTTATTTTTAATAAGTCAGCGGCCTACTTTTCATGTCTTCCATCTTTGATTTCACATGGTTTGTATTGACTTTAATGGAAGATAACTTTATTTTTCAGAGTAAACTTTATTTTTTTGTGTCACTTTGAACACACCTGATTTCATTTTATTCCATCATAGAAGTTGCTAAAAAGATTACAATGACCAAACAACTGTCACGGTTTGGAGAGCAAGCAACAGGGAATGGACCCAAATGCAGACAAGGAAGAGGAAGCAGCAGAAACAATGCAATGATTTCTTTCAAAATGCTTACAAGCGGGAATCCAACATAACAGACAGAAAAGAGCAGGCAAGGAGACAGGAAAACTGTTACAGAACTCCAAACATGACAGGAGACAAACCGAGGAGGAACAAAGGAACTGGGGCGGTATAAATAAGGACTAAGTTATGGGGAAGTGGGAACAGGTGACCAGGAGCATAGGTGACTACAGGGCTGATGAGAGACATGTGAAACTAATGAGGGCGGGGTAGAAAATCACAAAGGTGAAAAAAAGAAGAAAAAAGACAGGAAGTAAAATAAGATAAGAAGCATGAGGAGTTTACTTCAAAATAAAAGCGGGAAACAAGGGGAAAAAAAACAAACACAAAACTCCCTGGAAACAGAATAACGCAACATAGTAAAGTCTCATCATAAAAACGTCAGAGGGCACGATCCAGACTGTGACAACTTACCATTCAGGGGACTCTTTGAAAACTTGCCCTACCTTCCCACATCTGTATTCACATATAGAATCTGTAGGCAACGGGACAAGTTTTTGGTATTGAAAGCGTTCTGGCTTCCATTTGTAATCCGCATAGTATTGATAAATCACTTCTAAACAGTCTTTGGTTGAATGCAGGTACATTAGTCAATATAACACCAGTTCAACAGGCCGTGTGCAGAGCAGAAACAATGGAACTCTTTGGCCGAAATGCAATCTCGAAACCCACCAGTTATCATCTCACGATGATTTCACTTTTTATTGGTGTGCAATTTGCCGTTTAACTGGCTACTTGTGAAACAATCCGGTCGTAAAATGTCGTCTTTCAACTCCAGTCTTGTGTGTCTAGTTGCTATTCAGACTGTAAACATTGAGCAGAGAAGGAATTATTTTCCCAAAGGTCCGCTATCTACACTGGAACCCCAGAAATATGCCCTCTTGCTCCCAGAGGCTTATCTGTCGTCAGACCGATGGTCGATGAATTCCGAGATTGGTGTGAGCCCAATTTGTAACGGGGTAAGGTCAGGACCCAGGAGCAGTACTTGTGGGGAAATATTTTCGATGCAACGCTAAGCCATCAGGGAATAAGGCAGACCAGAGGAAACAGAGGCTATTTTCTGTTCGGGGACAGAAGGCTATGGCGATTTATCGGGGCAGAAGCAAGGCAAGAATCTCTTGGTCGGGGACAGAAGGCTAAGTCGTTTACCAGGGCAGAGGCAAGGTGGAGAAGTACAAACAGGTAGGGTCTAGAACTCCTCCGAGGCTGCAGAGTCAGAATCCACAGCCAGGTGGGTGGAGGGGGCCTGAGGTAGGATTCCTCAGAACCGGATGAAAGACCCTCATTGTCCGAACCACTGTCAGGATAGCAGTGTGGCCTTCAGATGGTGGTAGCCCAGTGACAAAGTCCAGGGAGATGTAGGACCATGGACGATGAAGCACTGGGAGGGGCTTTAGGACGCCGGCCGGGGCCTGGTGAGAAGGCTTGTGTTGATTGCAGACTGGGCAGGTGCTGATGAACTCCCTGGTGTCCTCATTGAGCGAGGCCCAACAGAAACGCTGCCGAAGAGGGTCCTGGGTCCTTTGGATGCCCGGGTGACAGGTAAGTTTGGAGGAGTGGACCCACTGGAGGACTTCGGACCTAAGGGACGAACAGGCGGTTAGGAGGACACACGCTGGGACCGGCTCTCCCCTCAGTCGCGGCCCTCACTGATTCCTCAATCTCCCAGGTGAGGACAGCGACTCGGCAGGAGTCAGGAAGGATGGAAGAGGAGCCCGAGGTAGGTTCCTCCTCCCCTTAGAACTGCCGGGAAAGGGCATCAGGCTTCACATTGTGGGACCCAGGGCGATAGGAGAGAGTGAAGTGAAACCGTGTGAAGAATAGAGACCACCTGGCCTGTCGGGAGTTGAGTGTCTTGGCTGTGCGGCTCTACTCCAGGTTCTTATGGTCAGTCCAAACCAGGAATGGGAGTTTGGTCCATTCCAGCCAGTGACGCCACTCCTCCAGGGCCAGCTTCACTGCTAGTAGTTACCGGTTGCCAATGTCATAATTTATCTTCGTGGGGGAAAGCCGACGAGAGAGGACGCCCCCAACCCCCACATCGGAGTTACCCACCTCCACCACAAATTGTCTGTCAGGGTCCGGGACTTTGAGGATGGGCGCTGAGGCGAACCTGGATTTGAGGTTCAGAAAGGCTTCCTCGGCAAAAAAGAAGTCCAACGGAAGGGAATCTTGGAGGAGGTGAGGGCAGTGAGTGGGGAAGCGACCGAGCTGTAATTCCTGATCAACCTCCTATAAAAGTTGGCGAACCCCAAGATGCTTGTGTGAATTTGGAACAGACCAGGTAATGACGGCAGCAACCTTCGCAGGGTCCATCTTGATGCTGCCATAGTAAACGATATATCCCAGGAATGAGACTGTGGGAACCAGGAAAGTCGCACTTTTCCGCCTTCACAAACAGAGAGTTCTCCAGAAGACGTTGAAGAACAGATTGGACGTGGTGGACGTGCTCCTCCTGGTTCTTGGAGAATATCAGGATATCATCGAGCACGTCGTTCACCAGGGTCTGGAAGATGGCGGGGGCATTGGTTAAGCCGAAGGGCATCACAAGGTACTCTTATTGCCCCTTAGGTGTGTTGAAGGCAGTTTTTCACTGATTCCCCTCTCTGATCCGGACCAGGTAATAGGCGTTGCGGAGGTTGAGCTTAGAGAAGATGGTGGCTCCTTGAAGAAACTCGAATGCTGTCGTGATGAGTGGCAAGGGGTACCCGTTCTTCACGGTGAGCTCGTTCAAGCCCTGATAGTCGATAGCAGACAGGGAGTAGAGGCGTCCTTTGGGTGGGAACGTACCTGGATGGAGGTCGATGGCACAATCATAAGGACGGTGGGGAGGCCAGTGGTATCCCAGAATGAGGGGAATCCGAGGGGTTGGCAGAATATGGAAGCTGTTAGTCTTGTGGTGGTTGCCGGACAGGAGCATGTGGACTGGGACGGTTTCGATGTGTCACCGTCCCCAGAAGATGACTGTCAAGGGCGCTGGCCGGAACAGACTGGGGAAGAGGTACCCAGTCGATCCCTAACTGTCTCGCGAGTCCTCCGTCCATGATGGACGCATTGGCTACAGAATCCAGGAAGGTGGAAATAGTCTGGGTCGGTCCAAACAGTCAGGGTCGGCAACGGGAAACCAGTCGGGAAGGGGGGTTAAACGCGGGAAAGTCTGGCAGTTAATGTGTGTGAAGCTGGGGCTTACAGTATATACCAGAGGGAGTAGGTGCAGCAGAGTGGGCAGGTGAGAGTGATTAAGCTGACGAGGTGGGTGTGACTAACAGCTGCACTGAATGAACTGATTAGGTGAGTGAGAGATAGAGTGGCAGGAGAAAAGGAAAGCTGAACTGTGACACAACTATACAAATTATGGGAAAACTTGAAAGGCATATTCTTGATGCCTTCATTAGCCGGTTAACTGGCTACTTGTGAAACAAGGCAGTTATATGTATATATATATATATAAAAGTGATGGCGAGATGAAGCTTCCTGAAGCATTGAAGCTTTCCATCCAATTGGTTCACTCATGGGCCGAAGCTTCATGGTGCTTCATTTGCTCTAATGCGCCATCAAGTGGACAATAAAAGTAAAACAGGCAGAGTGATTATAATGACACCATGGCTGCGGTCGAAAAGTCCTTTTTGCTTAGGAAGGTTCCTAACTGAGTGAAATCACCCGGAAGTATCTCAGTGGCCGCCATGATAAGAGCTGTTAGAATTCTCTAAATGCAAAGGAAAGGTGCTTCAATGCTTCCTTAATTAGCTCCTTTAGCATAGGAAACACTGGACCTTCCTTTACGAAAGGAAAGGAGATAATTCTAACCCACAATTCCTTGCGGTGGCAACATTTACACACACATGTATACACACACATGTATATATACATATATATAACAACATGGTGACGTTAGAGAAACTGCCATTCAAACATCATACCGAGACAATATTTTTTCATACAAAATAAAGATTTTTTTAATGCAATTACACTACAACACCAGGCAGGATATTCTTATGGACTTAGTTAACTTTGTGATGCAAGCATAGATGAAAACATCTAAGACCAAACAACGGCATGGTAGCGATATATCATAAGGTACCCTGCCCTAAAGCATACCCTGCTTTATGGTCTGTTTGACTCTAAATGGTTTATAATTTACTAAATGAACATCCTTCTGTATTGAAGAAGACTTGAAACTAGAGATTGAGACACTAAACTCACGTTTACAATGTTTGCTGAGGGAATAAATCAAGTGAGAAACAAAAAGAATCACTTCACTTTCCAGAACCAGAGGTTGCCTTCTGAATGCAACTAAAACATTTCATACTGTTCCATCTTTGAGGCCTAATACGGATATGTTTAAGTGCAATCCATTTGACAAAAAGATTAATTCAATGAAAACTTCCCAGATTTGTTCCCAAGCCTTCAACCATTCATCAGCAGATGATCCGTAGGCCCAGCAGGCTTCCCTCTCACCCGCAACATTTTCCAGCTCGTTCTGGGGGATCCCGAGGTGTTCCCAGGCCAGCTGGGAGATATAATCTCTCCAGTGTATTCTGGGTCTTCCCTGGTGTCTCCTACCAGTTGGGCGTGCCTGGAAAACCTCCAGCGGGAGGCGTCCAGGAGGCATCCTGATTAGATGCCCGAACCACCTCAGCTGACTCCTTTCGATACGAAGGAGTAGTGCCTCAACTCCAAGTTCCCTCCTAATGTCCGAGTTCCTTACCCTATCTCTAAGGCTGAGCCTGGCCACCCTACGGAGAAAACTCATTTCGGTCACTTGTATCCGAGACCATGTTCTTTCAGTCACGAGTTCGTGACCATAGGTGAGGGTCGGAACGTAGACCGCCCAGTAAATTGAGAGCTGACGGTCCGGTGCAGCACCTGTTTTACTGCCGCAGCACCACCGATCCGTCGGTCGATCTCCAGCTCCATCTTACCCTCACTCGTGAACAAGACCCCGAGATATTTGAACTCCTTCGCTTGAGGTAAGCACTCTGTCCCCACCTGGAGGGAGGAATCCACCGGTTTCCGGCAGAGCACCATGGCCTCAGATTTAGAGGCGCTTACCCTCATCCCTGCCGCTTCACACTCGGCTGCAAATCGCCCCAGTGAATGCTGGAGGTCATGGTTTGAAGAGGCCAACAGGACCACATTATCTGCGAACAGCAGAGAGAAGATCCTGAGACCCCCGAACCCGACGTTCTCCTCCCCCCGGCTGCGCCTAGGCAGCCTGGCGGAGGCCAACACCCACCGGGAACACGTCTGACTTATTGCCGAGAATACGAACACAGCTCCTACTGCGGTCATACAGAGACCGGATGGCCCGTTATAACGGGTCCGGCACCCCATACTCCCGCAGCACCCCCCACAAAAACCCCCAAGGGACCCGGTCGAAATCCTTCTCCAAGTCCACAAAACACATGTAGACTGGTTGGGCAAACTCCCAGAACTCCTCCAGCAGTCTTGCGAGGATAAAGAGCTGGTCCACTGTTCCACGACCGGGACGGAATCCGCACTGCTCCTCTTGAATCTGAGGTTCGACAATCGGTCGGAGCCTCCTTTCCAGCACCCTGGCATAAGCTTTTCCCGGGAGGCTGAGTAGTGTGATACCCCGATAATTCGAGCACACTCTCCGGTCCCCCTTTTTGAAAATGGGAACCACAACCCGGTCTGCCAGTCCATGGGCACTGTTCCCGACCCCCATGCGACATTGAAAAGGCTTGTCAGCCAAGACAGCCCAACAATGTCCAGCGCCTTCAGCATCTCAGGGCGGATCTCATCCACCCCCGGCGCCTTGGCACCAAGGAGCTTTTTTACTACCTTGGTGGCCTCTGCCAGGGATATGCCTTGACAGCTTCCCTCACCCCCGGTGTCTACCACTGGGTTCTCGGGTTGCCGCTACGACAGGCACCGGTGACCTTCCGACCACAGCTCCTAGTGGCCGCGTCCACAATAGAGGCTTTGAACATGGTCCACTCAGATTCCATGTCCCCAGCCTCCCTAAGGATGTGTGAGAAGTTCTTCCGGAGCTTTGAGTTGAAGAACTCCCAGACAGGATCCTCTGCCAGACGTTTCCAGTTCACCCTCATATACGTTTGGGCTTGCCAGGTCTTTCCAGCCGGCTCCCCCGCCATCTGATCCAACTCACCACCAGGTGGTGATCAGTTGACAGCTCTGCTCCTCTCTTCACCCAAGTGTCCAAGACATACGGCCGCAGATCAGATGATACGATTGCAAAGTTGATCATTGATCTATGGCCTGAAGTGTTCTGGTACCAGGTACACTTATGAGCCACCTTATGTTTGAACATGGTGTTCGTTATGCACAAACCGTGGCTAGCACAGAAGTCCAATAGCGAGACACCACTTGGGTTCAGATCGGGCAAGCCGCTCCTCCCAATCACCCCTCGCCAGGTTTCTCTGTCATTGCCCACGTGAGCGTTGAAGTCTCCCAGGAGAACTATGGAGTCAGCAGGAGGCGCCCTTTCCAGGACCCCTCCCACCGATTCCAAGAAGGCCGGATACTCCGAACTGTTTGGTGCATAGGCACAAACAACAGTCAGAGCCTTACTCCCCGCAACCCGCAGGTGCAGGGAGGTGACGGGGGGCTCGTGAGTATCCCCACTCCTGCCCGGCGCCTCTCACCCTGGGCAACTCCAGAAAAGGACAAAGTCAACCCTTCTCCAGGAGCTTGGTTCCAGAGCCAGTGCTGTGCATGGAGGTGAGGCCAACTATATCTAGCTGGTACGGCTCCACCTCCACCTCCCGCACCAGCTCTGGCTCTTTCCCCCCAAAATGCTACACACTGACCCTTTAACATGTAATTTCAGAGGAAGTATTAATTTAATTAATTAACAGGCAACAATTAATAATAAAAAAGTTATTGACTGTATAACATGAAAAACGCATGATAATGATTTCATGTATGACAACCATAGACTGTTTTAACATTGGCTGATGAAGACCATGGGATGCCATTGAAAGCTACCAACAAAGCTAGTACTGTCACGTCGGGTTTTGTTAGTTTTGTTTCCTGTTTTATTTTGAATTTCCCTGTCTCGTGTTTCCTCGTTTCACTTCACTTCCTGTCCTTGTGATTGTCTGCCCCGCTCCTAATTGAATCCTCCTGTGTCTGATCACCTGCTCCTCCTCTGTGTATTTAAACCTTGTTTGTCTCCTAGCTCCTTGTCGGTTTGTCTGGTTCTGTATCCCTGCTCCTGTCGTTTTTTTTGCTATTCAATAAAACTACTCCTGCACCGTTCCTCGGCTCCCTCATCTCTCCCCAGCATTAGAGTCCGCTCCTCTGTTCTCTCTTTGACTTCCGTGACAAGTACGTGAAACTTGAGTTAGTTTTCAGCATTATTGTGCATATTGATTTATTTATTTCAAAAATGTCACCCACTGATTTATTTACACATTTTGTCAAGATAGAATTGTGTACGTGGCAGGAAAACCGTTGCTCTGTATTAATAATCAGCATTTCTGCAATGTGTATTGTTGGCCATAAGAGGGTAGAATATACCTCACAACTGTGCGCACACACACACACACACACACACACACACACACACACACACGGATGGAAGAGGACAGTGTGGGGTTAAAGTCATTTCTTGAAAAACTGGAAGAAAAATGACTGAGCCCTTGTATTTGTGACCCATTTGTAAAGCTACACAAAATTAATAACTAATTTGAGTGCTTTTAGTTTTACAGCAACAGCTTCAGAGTTTGGTTCAGTGTCAGCGCTCTCATCGACGTTGTTTCCAGCAGCAAGTACGCACCGGTTTGAAAAAGCTTGGATAAACCCACCGTTCACTTCCTGCTCCGCCGCAAACAGCAGACAGACACAGCTAGAGACTAGCTGGTGATCATAGTGAAGCATTTAGCAGCTAGAGAGACAGATATTTCCCTCAGGAGTTGGTGTCAAGCTGTCGCAAATGGCTTTACAAGTCAAACTCAACTACACACCTGGGAAGTTTCTTGACTGCCCACCTCTTTTAGTACCCCCCCCGCCCTCCCTAAAACTGATCCTGTTTCCAGGACCACATTTTGCCATGATGACGCACACAAATAGATTCACAAGATTAAAACAATACCAGCGTCGCCATTATATTTCTGACTATATGGGGACAGATTTTGTCAAAAATATAGCATCACGATCGTGCAAGATGCCGTCACGGAACTTTTACAAGTGCGCTTTGATAAAAAAAAAGGAAGGACCAAGTTTGAAGGCTGGTTTGGAAGTAAATGGTAGGAAGTGGGGCAGGGGCCATTGCCCACCCCACTTCACAACCCTCCCCCCCGTATAGCGCTGGTGTGATCCAATCGCAACATGGTCTCTAGTTGTCTGCATTATTTATTATTTGCATTTTGTTTTGAACTCCCTTTCTCATACACATCTCAGTTCATACTCTGACTCTATGGGCTTAACCTATATTCTACATTGTTACAACATAGTTCAACGTGTCACTGTATATTTCCACATTAAACTGTTACAAACCCACTAATGGTATTCACCCTATGCCCGATGGGGTCTACATGCCGAGTTCAAACTGTGGGAAACTCCAATCTCCTTTCCCACTCTTACGGACGGAGAGCTTTTACATAGCCAAACTGTCTTTCCTCCAAACAGTTTGAGGTTTTGCCTCGATAAAAGCTTTCTAAATAAAACATGACGTTATTATTAGTATTACAACAGATACTGAAGGACAGGGAGAATGGATGCAAACTGGAACAGCGCAGGCAATCTGCGACGGGCTAAAAACGGAGGTCCGGCTGAACTATCCTGCCGAAATGGAAGGCTGAAAGCACCCAGGGCACGGAATGGAGCGCTATATCTATAATACAGTTCACAGTCAAAACACCAGGGACAGCAAGTGAAAGTGTACTGTTGACCCATTTGTGGTCAAGATTAGAAACGACATTTACAATAGCTGAGCGAGGTTTATTTTTTCCTCAATTTTAGATCCAGCTAAAAGCTCATTGCAAAGTAGCCTACAAACCAACACAGTATTGAAATAACTGTACACTTTGGCAGCAATATATTGGAATGCAAACATACACGCTTGTGCATTATTCATTTATAACCCACCTGACATTCATGCATTCTCGCCTGCATTATTAATATGCACTGCCTCTGTGGTGAGGTTTACTATACGTCTGTCAGATAGCATCCAACTTACTTGAGTTGTTATTATACTTAAATGAGATCTTATTCCGATTTCAGATTTTGTTACAAAAAAAGATAGTGTCATCACTATGTGCTTATACAATGTGGTGGCTTATATGGAGTAGTTTCATAGTCTATTTTACATTTTTGTTCGTGAACAGTTAGTGAGCGTTGAACTTCGGTCATAGCCAGGCTAGCCGTTTCCCCCTGCTTCCATCTTTATGCTAAGCTAACCACGTCCTGACGGCAGTTCTCTACTCAACACACAGACAAAATGAGACTGACAGCCAACACCCAAACGGTTGCCTCCGTCTCTTCGGGAGTGTGACCTATTAACAGATTATTTTTTTTTGTTTTAATTAAAGAAAATAATCAAAGTTTCATGGGTTGGCATACAAAGAAAGTTAACATTAAGTACACTACCGAAATTCACTCCCCGCCGCAGTCCCCTTTTCTCCCCCCCCCCACCACTCCTAAAAACTCTCCTTGACGTAAACCTCCTTCGCCACTGGATCTTAGTCGCGCTGCCCCTCCCCCGCCTTCACTACAGCTCCACAACCATCCTCTGTCTCCCCTACCTGATAAAGGCATTAATTGATATATTCTGGGTCCAGGCTACAAGGCTAATGACACCACTAATTCTCTCCAGGAACAGTCGGGACCCTGTATGCAGCTAGCCTTCTCAATTCCTGTCCTGATACTTTATAGAAAAAGAAAGGTGGGGCTGCGAAGAAACATTAGTAAATCTGCAGACCTATCAAATTTAACATTCATTCCTCGTCAGCCTGTCCAAAGAAAATGGGCAAATAGAGCTTTAACCACATTAAGCTTAGCTTTATTAAATATCAGGTCTCTGTCAAGCAAAACTTTTTTAATCAATGATTTTATTGTTAGGCACAAACTGGATTTTCTGTTTTTAACTGAAACTTGGTTAGACCAAGATAACAATGCAGCTGTTCTTATTGAATCAACACCTGACAACTTCAGTTTCATGAGTGAAACAAGAGTGCATAAGAAAGGAGGTGGAGTTGCTATTTTATTTAATGATTCTTTTCAATGCAAGCAGATGTCTTTTGGTCATTTTACTTCCTTTGAATATGTGGCTATGAATTCCACTCAAGCTTTATTCCTAAACATTTACAGACCACCTAAATACTGTACAACCTTCTTTGATGAGTTTACTGAACTGCTGTCCGTAATCTGTATTGATTTTGATTGTGTTGTCATTGTTGGCGATTTCAATATCCATGTTGATAATCCCCAGGACAGAGGGTCTATAGAACTATGTGGTGTCCTTGATAATTATGATCTGACTCAGCATGTAACAGGACCCACCCACAACAAGGTGCACACTCTGGACCTAATCATCATCAAAGGTCTAAACATTTCCAAGGTTGCTGTGACTGATGTTGCGCTCTCTGATCATTTCTGTGTTTTTTTTGAGAGTACAATCTCCTTACAGACAAATGTCAAAACCGAGGTTGTGACGAAGCGTTACATCTCTGAAAACACCAGTGAACTATTTATTCAGAAGTTCTCCTCCACACCAGCCCTCTCTTGCATCTCAGTCAATGAGCTTGTAGATAACTTCAATTCTAAAGTTAAAAATGTTATTGATGCGATTGCACCCACTAAAGTGAAGGTTGTCTCAGGTAAGCAAAGATCTCCTTGGAGAAATGCCACGCCGGTCAGAATAGAGAAGAGAGAGTGCCGGAAAGCTGAGCGCAGGTGGCGAAAAACTAATCTCCAGGTTCACTGTGACATCTATAAAGAGAGACTTTGCAATTATAATTTGGAACTTAGAAATGCAAGGCAGTCCTTCTTCTCTGACATTATAACCAAAAACAATAACAATGCACGCGCCTTATTTGCTACCGTCGACAGGCTAACAAACCGTCCAGTGTCAGTAACTGCTGAGCTCCAATCCACCTGGGCATGCAATCAATTTGCTTCCTTTTTTACTGACAAAATACAGAAAATTAGACAAGCAGTCGGTGCCTCCACATCAACCATAGGACATGTGTTGTCCCCATCTTTAAATAACATCCATTCAAATATCATGATACAATTTCATTCAATCACCCAAAGTAACCTAGAAGACATTATACAACATCTGAAATCATCCTACTGCTGTTTAGATATTCTACCGACACACTTTTTCAAAAATATTTCACACTGCATGACGACTGATATTCTACAAATTGTAAACACCTCGCTCCTCTCAGGTGTTTTCCCACAAGCCCTAAAAACTGCAGTTATTAAACCACTCCTAAAGAAGGCTAGTTTAGACCCCGCAATAATGAAAAATTATAGGCGAATATCAAACCTCCCATTTTTAAGTAAAATAATAGAAAAAGTGGTTTTTCAACAGTTGAACAACTTCTTAGCCGTAAATAACTGTTTTGATGTTTTCCAGTCCGGCTTTCGACAGCACCACAGTACTGAAACTGCTCTTGTTAAGGTTTTCAACGACATCCACTTAAACACAGACAGTGGCAGAATCTCAGTCTTAGTATTACTGGATCTCAGTGCTGCATTCGACACGGTCGACCATGACATACTCCTAGACAGACTAAAGGTCTGGGTAGGACTCTCTGGCGAAGCACTTAACTGGTTTGAATCCTACTTGAAGGACCGAGAATACTTTGTGTCTGTAGCTAATTACACATCAGAGCTGACTAGGGTGATATGTGGTGTTCCCCAAGGTTCAATACTGGGGCCTCTTCTGTTCAACATCTACATGCTTCCACTGGCTCAGATTATGCAAAACAACAAAGTGTGTTATCATAATTATGCAGACGACACACAAATCGACATAACTATATCACCAGTGGTGATATAGTTATTTCGATTTGTCACTAAGACCAAGAAAGTGGATCACATCACTCCAGTTCTGAGGTCTTTGCACTGGCTTCCTGTCCAACAAAGAATTGACTTTAAAATCCTGCTGTTGGTTTATGAAGCACTGAATGGTTTAGGGCCTAAATACATTTCTGATATGCTGCTACCTTATGAACCATCCCGACCCCTGAGGTCGTCTGGGACTGGTCTACTTTCTGTTCCAAGAGTCAGAACTAAACATGGAGAAGCAGCGTTCAGTTTTTCTGCTCCACATATCTGGAACAAAGTCCCTGAAATTTGCAGATCTGCGGAGACCCTAAACTCCTTTAAATCCAGATTGAAGACTCCTCAGTTTGCTGTTGCCTTTAATTGAACCAGATTCAAGGATCTTAATCAATTTCTGCATCTCACTACTGTATTTTATTTCTTAAACTGCACTGCAACTTTTATTCTACTTTTTTAGCTTTGTAATGTTTTACGAACTGTTTTTAATGTTTAAATTAATGTTCTTAATCGTTTTTAAATCTTGCATTATGTTTGGATGCTTAATGGTTTTATGTGAAGCACTTTGAATTGCCTTGTTGTTGAAATGTGCTATACAAATAAACTTGCCTTGCCTTGCCGGTGGATGTCGTGGGTCCAGCAGACGAGGAGCTGGATGATGATGGTCCCGTCTCTGCAGGTTTGGAGGCTGTATGAATAACAGAAAAAGCATAACCATGTTTTGTTTAGTCTTCATCATGGCTAATGTCACCATCATGTTATAATACGGCTTGTTTTTTTCAGGTTATAAAAAGCATTTATAGTGGGAGGGAGAGGGACGAGTTTGGGACCCATGGAGGCCACATCCTGCTGCCGATGTTGATGGCTCTAAAATAATCATATTTTATTATTACAATACTAAAATACATACTCATGTTAATGTCTATGCGTCACAATAGTTAATACAGTCAGATTCATACGTGAATTCAAATGCAAAATAGGTGTGTGCTGACCAGGAGACGGGGGAAGGTGGCTGTGTTCCTCAGCAGGCAGGCTCAGGAGCGATGTTGTGCTGCTACTGGCAGGCAGCCGGGGACCGTGGGCGGCACAAGAGGGGGCTGAGCGGGATGAGGGACCGGCGATGGAAAGGCCGGAGCTGGTGGCTAAAGTAGCCCCGAGGGACACTGGTCTTCTGCGGCTGGAGCCACCAGACAGGGTATAGGAAGTGGCTGCCGGGCCGACTCCGGCCCACTGCTGCTCATGGTCTTTTCTGGCCAGAGCTTGGGCATCCCTCCATGCAGCATGGTCCTCCGCCTCCTCGATGACATCTCCTGGGCTGTCAGCAACCTGGCCTTGGTGGTGTTAGGGTTAGAAACCAAGAAGGAGTGGCTCACTGTTGACAGATCTCCTGTAACACCAGAGAAATCTGCCTTCAAGGGTCCGAAGAAACTCACATCCAGAGGCTGAAGGATGTGAGATGTATGTGGTGGCAGGCACAAGAGAATGACCCACTCCCCCTGTGCCGCCCGGACCAGCTCTGGATCCGGATCCAGGTGGGACTAATGTCCATTAGGGCTGTGCGGTATACCGGTTCAACCGGTATACCGCACAGCCGGTTCAACCGGTATACCGGTTTCAAATTTCCATACGGTATGAATTTTTCATATACCGTCATACCGGTGCATAGCCGTAACAACTGTTTCTTCGGCAGGCAGCAGAATATATTGTTCACCGCTGAGGGCGCAGCGGTAGCGGAGCTACTTGTCTTACGGGTATTGAGATGGAGTCATGGTTATAACTTTATAACAACAATTAATAAGCTGAACATGGAGGGACTTAGGACCCAGGGGAATTTAGGTGAAACGAACCGGAAGAGACAGAATGGAAGAGCAACGTGAGCGGTGAACACCGAGCGGTGAACAGCTGTTCAGTTGGCCGGCGGTCCTTTTCGGCGTCAATGAATGAATGTGTTTACTTGAAAAAAAATACCGTGATATACCGTGAAACCGCCAGAATCTTACAAAATACCGTGATATGAATTTTTGGCCATACCGCCCAGCCCTAATGTCCATCCATGATGAGCAGCAGCGGGCGCTCCTGCGCGGCGAACTTCAGGAAGTGCCCGACAAACCACTTCCTAAAAAGCTCACTGTCCATGTATCCTGCTGGCGACTTCCCGTAGAGGACCAATCGGGAACCCCTTCTTTGTTATAGGGGCCCCCTGGATATCCCCCCTTTTAAATGATGAAAGGGGGGACATCCTCCCCAGCCGCGTTCAGGCAGGCCAGGACGGTGATGTGTTCCCTGGTTCCCTGGGCCTGCTGTAAGTGTGTTTAGTCCCCCGGGGCACGATAACCTTTCTTCTGGAAGAGTCCAGCTGAAACCCCATCTCGTCGCAGTTATATACCTGACGGGGTTTCTCCCTCAACCCGTGCTCCTCCAGGGTGGTGGTGAGGAGCCTAAAATACTCCTCAATCGGCCCCCTCTTGGCACAGGATGCCCTCCCATGGTTGATGATGTCTGGGGTCCGGACAGTAAGGCGATGGTGGTGCCGCTCCCGGAAATTTATCCACCACGTCTGGCCAAGTACAACATTCAGTTCCTCCTGATGCCGAAGGTTGTAAATGGCCAGAGCGTGGGCCAACCCGTGACTGGCAGAGTACAAACAGTACTCCGCCAGGGAATCCTCATCTTCAGGGGTGAGGAGAGTCCTCTGACCATGGACTCGGTCACTCAGGCTGGACTTTGGGACCCCAAACTGCTGGGCTGCCTGCCCTAGATTGCCTGCTTTCACCACGACTAGGGCCTGTGCCATGGCCTCCTGGGGGGAGGGGGGGTTTCTCTCTCTCTCTCAGAAGTTACCAACCTTTCTTTCTTCTCTTTTCTACTTCTTTCTAATCTTTTCTTCTGTCTGTCTGCCATCTCTTTTCTTCCTTCTGTCTGCCATCTCTTTTCTTCCTTCTGTCTTCTGTCTCTCTTTTCTTCTCTGCTTCTTTCTACTCTTTTCTCCTCTGTTCTCTATCTTTTCGGGCAGGAACATAAACCACACAAGACAGAAATTGAGTCAAAAACATGACATTTTGGTGAATCTTATATATAACCTAGGACTGTATTATATTGGAGGATTATCTACATAAACAATATGTCTAATCATAAGAGCCACTGCTGACTTTCAACAAATGTACACAGTCTCTCTCACTCTCAAACACACACACACTCACACACGTGAGACTAGTCTCCCCTCGACTACAGATTACGTCACACATGATGCTATATTTTCATTGGCTAAACAAAGTAGAGTAAAGCTAGCTATAAAATGCACTCATATGCTAACTCATATTAGCAGTATGATGAAAATACAGAGATACTTTTCAGAGTAAAGATCCTCGCCCGAGTGTTCTTACTGCTTTCTCTCAAAGTCACTTTCCTAGAGTATTTAGACACGTAAACGTCCATATATATTCATGAAATTTGACACGTAGATTCTTTGATATGTATAAATGAATACTACTTACACTTTGATGACGATCGCCAAAGAAAAATGCCGCGAAAAGACCGGAAAGTGCGTCACGCCGGAATCGTTCGACTCAGGACAATAGCAGCTAACGCCGTTCGAGTCAGGAATCATTGACGTTACTGACATACAAGACACAGACAGACCCTGACACACAGACATAGACACAAAGACATTGACACACGCACACACATACATAAATGACTTGGAGATATTCAGTCAAAGGCATTGTAAGACCTCCACCTGTTTAGCGCGATGCTAACACGATGCTAACGCAATGCTAACGTGATGCTAGTGCTAACTCGATGCTAACAAGATGCTAACGCAATGCTAACTCGATGCTAGCACGATGCTAATGCAATGCTAGCATGATCCTAACGTTATGCTAGTGCAATGCTAGTGCGATGCTAACGTGATGCTAAAATGGTAATGTTGCCGTATATATATATATTTCAATGTCTTACGGCAGGGAACTTCAAAATAAAATAGGAAACAAAAAAACTAAACCACGGTCATGACATTAAGTCATGCCATGCACTTGGTCCAACCTGACTTCACTTCTGACCTGTTCACTATGAAGGTAGATTTGTGTCTTTATTACGCAAACAAACAAAAAAAATTTGAGAGCAAATTTGTCGTTTGTAAGTAAAAATATATAAACTGAGAGTTAGTTTTGCTTATGAAACTAGAATTTTTGGCTGCAAATCAAAAACTTTTGCTCTAAAAAAAAACAAACAACCTTCGCTCTCAAAAAAACAACCTTCGCTATCAAAACGAAAAGCTACGAGTTGAGTTTGGACGTAGTGGGCGGGGCATACGCTGCTGAATGAGCCAGGAGTTTCTATTGGTGGGTTTGACTTGCTCTTGGCACCTAACGGGAGGTAAGTTGACATTATATTGCTCTGTTTTGTCAAAATTATTTTAAATGTAGCAGCACTTTACTTTGTATTCATGTTGTTAGTGTCGTGGAGTCTCTTTTTTTAAAGAACGACATGGAGGGCTGCTGTGTTGACATGAAGCCCCACTTTCTGCATGCATGTAACGTTAGCCCACTGTGGGCTAACGTTACATGCACGCAGAAAGTGGGGCTGATCCTGAATGAAGTTTGATCCTGAAAGAGGTCTTTATCATAAATGAGGTTTGATCCTGAAAGTGGTTCTATATATAAACTCTTTCAGGATCAAAACCCAATGTGTTTTTTTGTGGAGTTAGGTAAAGTTGGAAAGACTACAAATATTTTCAATAACTTCAACTATATCTGTTATTTTGATGAAATGTGCTTTGGATTTCATCACAATAACCGCTATGGTACAACAGAGAGGAGCCCATTGCTTTTGGTCATTTTTACACTTCTACACACGCCCACTGTGGGCTAACGTTACATGCACGCAGAAAGTGGGGCTTCATGTCAACACAGCAGCCCTCCATGTCGTTCTTTAAAAATAGAGACTCCACTACACTAACAACATGAAAACAAAGTAAAGTGCTGCTACATTTAAAATAACGTAACAAAGGTTTTTTTTTTGAGAGCAAAAGTTTTTGATTTGCAGCCAAAAATTCTAGTTTCATAAGCAAAACTAACTCTGTTTATATTTTTTGTTTGCGTAATAAAGACACAAATCTACCTTCATAAGACAGCACCTCATAATTACGCCAAACTAAATCACATCATATTATATGTGGTGGATTCACATTACAGGACCGTTTGTGAGTTAATAATAACCAGGTAGTCCTCACCGTGCAGCTGCTCATTTACACATTATGATCCCTCTTTCTGCCTCATTGTGCCATCTCTTCTTAATTCTCTCTCTATTATTGCTACTTCTTCCTGCTTTATTCGATGCTTTGATGCATGGTTAGAATGGAGAGGAATAATTACACTCACTAATCCCTTTTTTTTATGAACGTATGGCATGTGATAATTGTACAATTCTTCAGATGAATAATAAAAGTGTTGCTTTTGTTAGGAATAAACACTATTTTCACATTTCTTTTGGTTTAAATGTAGTTCTGTCGTCCCAAAATGTTTGCCTCTAGACCTCAGGAAGACATCACTTCATCTTTGCTCTTCCTAAGAAAATGTTATTACTAAATCTCCACTGCCATTAGGTCTATGTACCATTTTAGAATTTTAGTGTTACTTTCTTATTTGTAGTTTACTTCCGCTTCTTTATATATTTGTAAATACAAAATGTAACTAATGCTTTTGTGTTGGTTTTGCTCCCTGTGGACCGAAGTGGTAGTGTAGAGTGCCTTCATGAAACCTCTCATTTTACTGCAGCAGGGTTCCGATAGTCTGCCCCCTTCAGTCCTGGTTCTGGTTCTTCCGTGCCGTCCTTCTTTCCAGCGGGCAAAGCAATACGGCCCGGTCCTCCTGCAGAGTGGTGTCTGTGTTGGCTCCCGGCGGAGCAGCGACACAAAGCTCTGCTCCTGGCTGGAGGAGGAGGCGCTGCTGCCGGAGCTCCGACTGCAGGTCGAAGGTGGCGCCGAAACCGGATCTGGGTCTGTCTGTTTTGAGCTGGTTTGAATTTGATGAAGGAGCCTGCATTATTTTGTCTGATTTTGCCAGATAATAACTACACAAAAACCCAGAAAATCTTCTTGCTGAAGGTCTAGTTTACTAACGTAGGTGATATTGAGCCATCAATATTACATTTAGACTGCTTCATAAACTGTCTGCTCTTTCTCTTCGTTTTGATCATTCCCATCAGTGTAAAGCACTTTGCAAAATGTTTTGTCACTTTTCTTATAAATAATACTATTAAATGTAAGTAAGTTCTCTTATGCTGGCCAGGGGTAGAATGTGAGATGCTTTCACTACACACACAAAGGGAAGCATAGGTCACTGTACAATGTAGCATTAGTCATAATGAACAATATGTTGTGTGTATATATATATATATTTCAGAAGAGGGTTATTTTATTATTATTTCTTTGTAAACAGGCAACCCATCTATTGGGAGAAAAAAACAATAAACCTTACTATGTGTAACCCTCTGTGCCATTGTTACAAACCACTTGAGCCATACAAAGTCTGGATACTAGCCTAGTTCATTATAAATGATCAATTAATTGATCCATGTGAAGCGATCTGGCGACATGGGTTGTGTGAAAGGTGGAGAAAAAAAGCAACACCAGCGTGTGGACTGATAATGTGCAGTCTGACACCACAGAAAGACGACGCCCTGCGGTGGACAACGACGGAACTGCAAGTCACGGCTCGCGCTGACGCCACCCATACATCCATCCATCCATCCATCCGCCTGTTCGTCGCCACCTGTTCATTCCTCTGGATGCCAGGAGCAGAGCCATTCACCGGGAGTAGAGGTGAGTGGGAATGCCTTCCTCCAATGGAGTGAGAGCCCCTTGACAGCCAAACACCTCGATGGTCCTCTGGAAAACAGCGTGTTTAAAATAGGATTTAAATGCATATAGACTTGGACACACACACACACACACACAGGTGCAACAAGCTGCCTCACCTCCGTGCCCGTCAGTAACTCCTCTCTGGAGGTGGTGAAGAGAAGCTCATAGAGGCTGTACTTCTGAAACAGACTGCAGCCGGCAGAATACACAGGGTCAGCTGCGTCAGTTTAATTATTAAAACACACACTGTGTTCTAGAAGAGCACAGAGCTGTTCTACCCATCTCACTTAAAGGATACAATAAAACATTACCATCATTTCTAATTGTTGTCAATGTGATGGTGTCATCCTAAATCCATGGTAAATTATTTTCATACATATAATGGACATAAAAGATGGTAAACTTCTGGGTTTGCAGTGGTGGAAAGTAACTAAGTGTATTTACACTACTCAAGTATTGTACTTGAACACCTTTTTAGGTACTTTACATGAATATTTTCCCTTTCTGCCAATGTATACTTTTAAATTCCGCTATTTATTTAATGGCTGCAGCTACTAGACACTGCATATTATTGCAATGTAGTTATACAAATAGTACAAAGCTTCTAAAATATGATGCATTGTTCTAGAGGTAACTACCCTGTACAAACACATATAAAGCACAAATAAGCAGCTTTGACATTGAAATGCTGCTTTCATGGTAATGAATCAATAAAAAGATTCCAAAAGTATAATAGAGTGCTGCAGGAATGACTCCTAAAACCTGGAAATGAGTAAATAAGGTGTGTGGATCACACAAGCTGAAGGGTGTTTTAAGTTTTATTCTACGACATAAAATACGTCAGTAAATATCCCACTCTTGAACTTTGAAGCTTTCAAGTGTCTTAAAAAAGATGGCGGCTAACAAGTGGTTAATGTATGAATCAGTTTGACTATAACAGGTACTCAGATGAAACATATTGTGCCATTTATCACAGAATACTTTGTTTTGAAAACATTTCAAATGTTTAACACCTGTTGTGTGCCCAAAACTGACTGGCGTGAATTTAATAGTAAAGAAAGGACATGGGTTGTCTCTTGGTCTGGATTATATTCTGTGTTGTCTTCATCACGACTTCCTCCTCTTCACTGTCGGTTTCCTGGCCTCATGATCATAGATATGGTCACACATCTCACACACAGTAGTACATGGTTTGGTTATTGTGCTGCCACAGAATGAACTGCGAGCAAGGCCTAGAAAAAAAAGCTATAAATACCAGAGCAGAGTTGCGAGAAAAGTTCCATATGTCTTCGAAAACAATGTTGTAATTGTTTGTGAGAATCATAGGTGAGAATGGGCAAAGTCATGGAAGCGTGTGACAAACGAACTACATTTCAGAGAGTAGACGTGTAAATCAGTCCATGTCGACCGGAACTCAGCAGTAAGATAGATGTCGGAATACCTCCTCCACCTCTGTGGGTTTGTCCCCTATTAAATCAGACCAGGTACAACAATACGTTTTATTTTTAAAAAGAATCATGAACATGCACTCACTCTCACATGCCCACCTGCTGTGTTGTAGGCCGTGACCCCAGTGATACCAGTTCCTCCAGTTTGAACCCAGTCAACATGCACTGCCCCCCCACACTGTCAGTGACAGCCTGACATAAAGACGTGTCTGTCAGCTCCGTACACTTTATGCCACCTGTGTGTTGAAAGGAAGGCCAATGTGATGTAAGGGTGGAGCCCAGGAAAGCAGTGACCTGCTGCACCTCTTTCCAGTCCCACTTAACAGCGTGGAGCTAATGATTGGGCCATTAAGGGGAACAAATGGGACCTTTGACGTGTGCTGACGTGTGTTAACCACGTAGGTTAATGCACACTGCCGTAACTCACTGCCATAACCCACATGGGGCCTGCATAGATCAAATGAATGGACACATTTTTATACCGGGTCGTAAAACCCGTGCTGGACCCATATGGGCGTGTTGGGATGTATATATACATTTGTAAACCTTTCCGGTGTCTCTGAGCGAGTCGGACACATCTAGATTTTACTCGGGATTACAAGAGCATTTTAAATATTCTTCTGACCTGTTTCTGATGTAACTTATGAGCTCCGTGCCTTCTTCTTCGTCTAGCAGTGGGGTGGTATCGTCCTCCGAAGTCCGGCACTGGCTGGCAGCACCGAGGGCCTTAGCAAACTCCGTCAAGTTCTCCACGAAAGGCATCCGTTTCTCTGGAATATGACGATAACACAGATTACTGCTGGGACTCTGACATATTTGATGAAGAATGCTGAATAAAATATTTTTTGGCAACCAAAATGTTACAGTTAACTTACATGAACTGAAAACACACCGTGAAAGGGTTAAAGTTCAAAGCCGAAAATATGTACAACTCCCCGACGTGATAACGCCGTGGTAGAGACCTGTCAATCACATTAAGCCCCGCCCTAAAGCATACTCTGCTTTATGGTCTATTTTACTCTAAATGGGACCATAATTTACTAAATGAACGTCATGCTGTATTGAAGAGAAAGGTTAATTTTCTTATAGACTTCTAAACAATTAGACTTCTTCTCGAGTCGCCCCCTGTTGGCCTTTAGAAAGAATGCAAGTTTAAGGCACTTACGCATTAGTAACAGAAATACTGTCCGACATTATATTTGATCCTGTGTGTAAATGTTTCCACTATATAGTGCCCTCAGAAATTCCACAATGGAGTGAAGAAATAGTGTTCATCGCATTTATACTTTCTGGTAATAATCCCACAATGATATGCTTCACGTTTTATGGATAAGAAAAATTTGTGTTGCACGACTCTGCACCTCTCAGTGATGACCAAAATGATGATGATGAGGATTAGAAAGTGTCTGAAATCTCAGTTTACTGCTCATGATTGGTTAAAGTGGAGTGAGTGAGTGAGCAAAGGAGTTATTTAATGGATGCTAAATTTGATTTGTAGTAGTAAATGGGCTAAAACAACCAGTGTGGTCATTTAATGTTTAATCTTACTTAATCTGATTCTATGAAGCATGTATACTTGGGAGAGTAATTGACTATTTGGAGTACATTCCGGATAGTTACTTCCATGGAGGTGTGAACAGAAGTGTACCTCCCCGTCTGACTGCAATGTATCTAGTAAGGAAATACAACTTTATTTAAATGGAACTTTTCAAAACCAGGGTTACAAAGTGGATTAAAAAAAAGATTACGATAATAATAATTCTGTGATTTTTCTATGTGTCCTCCCACCTCTTATGTTATCCAGCAGCATGTGCAGTACAGCCATGGTGAAGGAGGTCTGTATGGGGGTGAAGTTGGCCTCTTTAGCCCACCAGAAACCACAGACGTAGTAATCCAGCAGGGCAGCTTCCTTCATACAGACGAGATGGTTCCTGAAGCCCAGAATCTCGGTCATTTCACTACAGACAACAGAGAGCAGATCTGGATGAATAATAGAGTCACGTAAATGCCAATGAAACATCTGAGCCATGTCAACCATCGAGGATACTGAAATCATGTCCTCAGTATATTTCTGTTTTTTTTCCGTCTTATTTTTGGGTGAATTTGTGGGTTTTAAAAGACCAAGGAAGCCTTGTCGTTCCACAATAAAACAGTGGATATTTGAAATACTCATGATTCCAGTGAGTGTAGAGTATGTTTTTAGGCTAACAAAGTGAAAAATAATAAAAGGCGACAGCATTTCATAATTCAGACCGGAGTTTTATTCCTGGCAGTGTGGAGAAGGCCTTGAAACACTATTTAGACCTTTGTGTTGGAAAAAATGTAACTTTCAATAGTTAAACGTACTGAACTTGTATGGTTGATAAAAAATGAACAGGCATGCTTTAAAAACATGAATACAATTAAAACAAATGGAGAATGGCTGTACCTTTGTGAATTCATAACGCATTCAGCTTTCTATTTAAATAGCTATGGAATGAAGACTAAACAACACAGAGCGTAATGACACCGTGTTTCATGACTGCAGACGGTTTTAACTACTAACCGTTAACCACCAATACTCCTTAGTTAGTTAGCTAGCTAGCTACATTTTGATATTTTTATTCCCTGAGATCAGAAATGTAGCAGTTTTTGACAGAGAAGGACCGAACTCTTCATGACCTCTTCTAGTTGATCTTACTCATCATCTCAACACACTGAACAAGAGCCTGCAAGGCAAAGAGCAGCTTGTACCACAACTTTACACACACATGAAAGCGTTCTGTGCGAAGCTCCGTCTCTTTGAGACACGACTACTCCACTTCAATGTTGCACACTTCCCCACGCGGTCTGAAATCACAGTTGCTTTTCCAGAGGTCAACCTTTCTGCCAAAAAGGGGAAATATGTGTCTGTCATCACATCTCTCATGACAGAATTCAGTCAGCGCTTCCAAGATTGTTCTGCCATTGAGAAAGAAATCAAGCTGTTCTCGACTCCTTTCCTGATGGATGCAGAAGCAGTGGAAGAGAGTCTGTAATTAGAACTCATCGAAATACAGTGTGACGATTCTCTGAAGAGCCAGCTTCTCTCCTACCCGACTTCTACCGGGGCTTGGAAAAGGCCACGTTTCCTCTGATGACGAATGATGAGTCTGTTCGGCTCAACATACACATGTGAGCAAACATTTTCTCTGTTACCTCTGAACAAAAGCCGACTGAGAACCACAATGACCGACAGCCATGTCTGTGATGTCCTTTGCATCTCAACCACCAGACTTACTCCTGACCTGCCGGCCGTCCTTCAGTCCAAAGCGCAGCATCACTGCTCCCACTGAGTGCAGCGCTGTTCCCATTATAGGTGAGTTAAAAATATATTACACGGTATTCACGTGTTAATAAGCCCAATTACGTAAATTAAATCAATTAAAGTTGATAACATTTTATAACAAACATGAGTTGACACTAGAGGTGAGGCGATATAGCTCACCTCTGGTGAGTGTCCCAGCATTTTGTATATATTTTTCTATATGTGGCCCTCAGTGTTTGGACATCCCTGGTGTAGCGCCTTCCTGTACCAGGACTCTGAGGCTACTCACGGCTGGAGTTGGTCCCTGGTGCTCGACAGCAGCGCGCGGACCTGTTGGCGTGACGCCGCGTCCCACTGGAGGAACCCGGCGTCCTCTTCCTGGCGGGAGGGGAAGGAAACACATGCTGTCGTTAGCTATGTCGAATAAGCGACACGTGATAATAATAAATAATATATATATATATATATATATATATTTTTATCATATTAATAACCTGGAGCGGAGTGTCCCTCACGTTGGGTTGCTCCTTCTTTTCACGACGTCTCGCTCCCCCGGACATGTTGCTAATGCGGGTTGCGCCCTAGTCGTTGCCATGGCAGCACCCCAACAAACCCGGAAGCGGACGCCACGCTCACGTTCGCTTCCACAGCAGCCTGCCATTGTCAAGTCAGCTTGTTTTCCCTGGAGCCCAATCTGTCATTAGGACTAAATATAACTTTTCAGGCAGGTTAACATGTAATTAATTGTCCATCTGTTTGACAAATTGTATCAGATTGTTGGTAGTCTGTACTTTTGTTGTATTGTATTAGTTAATAAATCATACTGTAATTTACACATTTATTCATATCACTGACATATGTATGCTTTTATCGTGAAAGTATAGTCATTCTCAATCCAAATGATCAAATCTACGTACCATAACCGTATGTTTAATCATGATAAATCATCTCTCTCTCTCTCTCTCTCTCTCTCTCTCTCTCTCTCTCTCTCTCTCTCTGTCTGTCTCTGTCTCTGTCTCTCTGTCTCTCTGTCTCTCTCTCTGTGTGTGTGTTAAAAGCTTTGTCAATCAACTTGAGATCTGGTTCTGGACTCGGATACATACAGTACATTATTTATGACGCTCTCTGCAGGGCCTCAGTCAGGGTCGCTCCACCCTGCCTTGGAGCAGTCTGGCTTTACTGAATTAAATCCATTTTGGTGTCTTCTCCCCCCCCCATAGAGCATGATGTTTGTCTGGCTTGAGTGACTGTGTAAGGAGGCCTGGGTGTCATATTTCACTCCCTGATTCTGATGGGTGTGTGTGTGGCTCTCTGCAGGGCCTCAATCAGGGTCCCCCAGATCAGTCTGGCTTTACTGAATTAAATCCATTTTGGTGTCTTTTTCCCCCCCTAGAGCATGATGTTTGTCTGGCTTGAGTGGACTGGGTGCCATATTTCACTGACAATATCTTTACCAGTTTGTCTTGAAATGATAATAATATTATTATTACAGCTTGTTGTCGGCTCAATGCATCTAAGCTTAAAAAAAAAAGACCCAACATGTGCACATGTTCTAGTTCTTCTTTTATCAGTTGATTCAACGGCAGATGTTTCTTTTCCTCTACGAGTCTCAGCCTCATTCTAACATGGATGTGTGTTGCTGCAGTGTGATGTACCCATCCACCTGTCACACAAGCAGACAGGAAGGAGACTCTCACATTTCAGTTAGTTTCTCGTGAAGCTCCTGGTTCACTTGGCTTCACTGGGACTTGTGTTTTTTAATTCATGTTCATTGTTATGTTATTGCAGATCTTCTTGCGGGTGTTAAATAAATAACGGTCACATCCTTAAAATCCTGTGACATGTACAGAATCTGTGTGGGTCTTTATTTTGACAGCGTGTTCCTCTGCAGTGCATCTCATGTAGATTGTTCTCTTGTGAGATGATAAAAGTGTGTTGAACAATAAGAAGTTTACTGGAGCCAGACATCCTCTCACGTGTTGCTGCCCAGGGGCCACGTGTTGCTGCCCAGGGGCCACGTGTTGCTGCCCAGGGGCCGAATTTAAAGGGCAGGGCCCTCTGCTGCTACTGCAGGTCTTCCTCGGGAGAGGAAGAGGACCTCCGGGGCTCCTCCCTCCAAACCTGCTGCTGAACATCCAGAGGTGTTAAGGTCCTAAGTCCTAAGTGGAACAGCAGGGACTAGAGATTCTCTGTAAATATCACCTTTCAGATAACATAACAGCATCACTGGGCTGATGAATTAAAGCTGCCTTTCTGTTTACTTTCTGTTTACTTTCTGTTTACACCATCTTCTTCTCCTCACAGCTATTTCCACACGTTGACTGACTGTGATGCTGAACTTCATGGACCAGAAAGAGCTCTTCTTCCTCCCAGTAGTCTGAACTCCAGGTGGAGTAGATCAGGCTGATGTGCAGCGCTGTGAGACATCTGGTAGTGTCTCAGTGTGTAGTCGTGCCGTTTCAGTTTGCGTGATCTTTGAATGCCTGTTAGAAAAGATTAAGTCTGTAGAAGTAAGTAGAAAACAGGGATGTGTCTGAGTAATAGAACGTCTTAGAATAATATCAATATATTCATCAAATGTGAGAAAGACGGGTTCTGTTCTCAACGTTAATTATCCTACAATATGATTATAATGGCATTTCTAATGGAGGTTTGATGATGCACGGCATTTTAATGCAACACATTGTCTTTGTGGTTTTCTCCAGACTCTGCTGGACCCTTTTGGACCCTGTTGGACCCTGCTGGACCCTGCTGGACCTTGCTGGACCCTGTTGGACCCTGCTGGACTCTGTTGGACAGACCTCCAGATCTACCAGGACCTGATCAATAGCCTTGAGCTGTGTACCAGGGATGCTTCTTCTTCTTCCTCCTCCTCCTCCTGCATGTTCACCACCATCTCCTTCTCCTCTGAGGGCAAACTTAGAGCGCCTCTCCCTCCGTCAGTTCCACCACCACCAGTTTCTCCACAAGATTAATGAAGATCTGAAGGATGCACAGACGCTCCACCCGAGACTTTAGAGTCTTACGTTTTTAAACTCTGCTCCCTATAAAAGACATCCAGTTAGCCTTCTGTGTAGGTGTAAGCCTTTGCACTGCTGCTCAATAAAGTGCATCATTCTCTGCGGTCATCAGTCGTTTGTGTTCACAAGGATGAGCATAAAATAGACACATTGATATTTGAGATCCGAGTGGATTTAAATGCAATTTTCTCAGCACACTTTTCTTATTCTTTATCTTTTTTATTTCAGTTTGCCAGCAGATCATTTTACTCACTTGTTACGTTCCGATAAGTCACCCTTTATGAAGGGTTTATGATTTATGAATGCTTGTGTGTCTTTCTGGCATCCCAGAACCTTATTCTTATTAATGGCTTGCATATTATCTTAAAAGAAGCAACATAATAATTTAACATTAATAAAGCCATGAATGCACGCATAGGATGACTCATCAGAAAGTTGTATACCCAAAAACTTAATCAATCAGTATAATATATATATATATATATATATATATATATATATATACACATATATATATATATATATATATACATATATATATAATATATATTTATATCTATTTGAAAAATACCATACAAAACATAACAGAAAACTTGTTTAGGATTCATTAATAACGAAGGAATCCAGGAAAAACAAAGTTAGATTTAAGACCTTATGTTTCAGGAGTTATCAGCCAGAATATAAAGTGCTATATAATCGACCACATGGTGGTGCTGTCTCACCGAAAATCACTTGTTCCCTTGTTCATGGTTTAACTTTCCACCAAATGTTATTGAAGTGTGTCAAACAGCAGACAGACAAACAAACAAACACACACACACACACACAGGACCAAATACATGTTGTTTATGTGGCTGTGTGTGAAATAAACGTGTGTGAGTCAGTTCATTCTCGTCACTTAATTTTACAATCAACACTTGAAATAGTGAAGGCAAATTACACCATACTTTGGTGTTTAATTATTTACTCTTACTTATTTATTTTTTCATTTTACAAAATTTACCAAAACACTGGCAACGAGGAAGATCTTGGGTAGATAATAATGAGAATAAATATGAAACCAAATTGAAATCATACCCTAAAAACTAAAAAGAAATCTGGTTTGAATTAAAATCAAACACTATTACTAAGCTTGTTTAGCTAGATATCTGCTAAAGCTGATCTATAGAGGGAACCATAAAGTACATCTTTGGATGGATGGGAAAAACAACCCTGAATGCAATTCTCTTTCAGCCGATAAATAATTCATAAACATATATATATACAACTATATATATATATATATATACATATATATAAATATGTATGTGTATTTATACATATATTTATGTATATTTATATTTATATGCATATGTATATATTCATATTTATATTTATAATATATGTGTATATATATATATATATATATATATATATATATATATATATATATAATATATATATATATATATACTAGTAGTGGTTATTGTAGTGTCTGAAGGTCCAAAGTCGGCTATTTTACTATGAAACATATTTTCCTCATAGATACATGTATAGATATCTCACAACATAAAGACTCGTCACCAATGCTGCCACAACCTGCAGCTGTCTGACTGTCAGAGGAAAACGCCACACCCTCCGCCGCTTCGAGTGCCGCCTGCACTTCATTTAAACCGGGTGTCCCCGCCCCTGCTCGCTACGTAACATGCGGCACATCGTTCCATGCAAACCGAGGAGCGCAGCCACTATCTCCGCTGGCCTGAGTCGAAGAAGGTCCGGATCCCCGCTCAGCTGAGAGGAGAGGACGCCGCCGCAGGTAACTCAGCCCTTAGCTTTGAACTAAAAAAAATTTAATATCGTTGTTATATGCGCATGCGTAATTTTTTTGTTCCATTAACGACTCTGCAGAAATGTATAAAAAAAAATAAAAAATCTTAATTATTGTCCAATCAAGATCACAGTGAGTGCGCAAACGCACCGTCCATACCAAGCAATGATAAAGCATAGAGGCTACCCATCTCCCGCCTGTCGTCACCATTCAAATACAATACAATCAGTGTGATATAGTCTCTGTGTTGCTACCCTGAACCGGATCGATCATGCCCCCCTCCCACACTCCTGTGTCAATCAGACAGAAGTGTGTTCTAACCGCACAGATGGCTCATGAATCCTCTGCCTCTTTCCCCGATCAGCGCTGCCGTGCAGATGGAGTCGGGACCGGGAGGCCGTGGCCGCGCGTCAGCGTCAGCGCCGCTCCCGGAGCCGCCGAGCTGGAGGAGGAGCGCCCGCCTGCTGGACGAACTCCTGTGATCAGACCGACCACTGCTGCGCACTGGGAGTGTTGGGAGGAGAGAGAAAAAAAAATTGCAACTTGATTAAAAAATCCTCTCATGGAGCCGGGGGGCGCAGGGTAGGGTGGTGGGGGGGCCAGGCAGGGGCCTCCGGGAGAGACCAGAGCTTCACAACTCAAGTGTAACTCCACTAAAGCTAATGGTAAGATGCTTTTATTCACTATGGTATCATACCTAAGAGTTGGCCTTCATTAAATATGAGCCTGCTGCTTGTGGCTGCCAATCTATGAGTGTATTATAGTCATTTTACATTACACTTTACAGAAAACGCAGCTAATCCAAATTAAGAGGAAATTTGACTCCCAGTCTGGTACTAGATACTGGTTTAAAGACTGATTCTGATCCAGAGGTAGGTTTGTTAAGTTTCGATGGAGTAAAGGCAGAAAACAAACATACATACTTGTCGATTGGTCCAAGTAGTAATAACAGCTACAGGGACAAAGACAGTAAAGCTGTACAAATAACCGTAAATAACAGACAGGACTGTGTATGTACACAAGTATTGAGCAAACAGGTGTTTATATGAATATTGTATAAAAAAAGACAAACAATTAAGTAAAAAATAAAACGCGTGGGTAAGTTGCAAACTATGCAAATAGTGCAAAGAAATAAATGCTGAATGGATATATGATTATATAGAATATGTACACGTCAATATGTTTTTATCCTTTTATCCACGCACTCTCCCATCATGCATTAGTAATGGAAAATACTAACATCAGTGGGAAATCAGTAAAATGGGACTGGGAAAGAGGCAAATGCGTTTTTCGCATGTTGTTGTTTTCAACCCATATACTTCTGCTCATTGAAACGGCCTGCTGTTTACTCAGGGTGGCCACCTGCTCCCAAAGCTGCATGTTAGGAACCGAAGGTCTTCAAGCAGGGCCAGATAAACCCACAAGGGGGCCCTGAGGCATGAAAAATGAGCTATGGGCCCCTGCTGCCCTCCCTATCTCTCCAACCTTCTGTCCATTAGTTATTTATGAGTAAGTGGTGGTCGTAGTAGGCCAGTTTCTGGTATTCGAACCAATACACCATGATGTGGTATCTCAACAGTTATAGAATTAATTGCCTTGAAATTTGCTTCAGACATTCACATCCTTCTCGGGATGATTTGTTATAACTTTGAGTGATCCTCTGACTTTTCCTCTAGTGCCAGCACAATTCCAATTTGTACAATACTTTGGTTTATCACCAAATGTTAGTATGTTAACACACTAAGCTAAGGAGGTCAATATGGTAAAAAAGGTTGTACCTGCCGAACATCGGGACGTTAACATTGGCATTGTGAGTATGTTAGCGAAGCGTTGGCATTTAGCTCAGTACAGCCTCACAGAGCAGCTAGCATGGCTGTCCTGTCTTTCAACTGCATGGATGTGCAGCACTAAATCACCGGAGTGCCTCTTCAGCCAAAGTTCCAAGAGCTAATCTCTGCTCAGTGAACCTGGAGCCTCAAGACACAGTTGTACTTTCCGCGAATGCGACGGTCCGCTAGGGCAGTGGTTCCCAAATGTTTTCTGTCAAGCCCCCTTTGATGATATAGGAGCATTGTAAGCCCAGCCCCCACCACACACGACCCCACTCATCCCAAATGGGTCATACCTTCTTTGTTTTGAATTAATTGCATTATAATATATAAACTCTATAAAATATTTGTTTTTCTTTCTAAAATAAGTACATCACTTCACTTTTTTTGTCAATCACAGTAAGCCCGCCCTAAAGCATACCCTGCTTTATGATCTATTTAACTCTTAAATGGACCATAATTTACTAAATGAACATCATGCTGTATTGAAGAAGACTTGAAACTAGAGGTTGAGACCATAAACTCATGTTCACAATGTTTACAATGAGGGAATAAATCAAGTGAGAAGTAGAGTCATTTTCTCATAGACTTCTATACAATCAGACTTATTTTTGCAACCAGATGAGTCGCCCCCTGATCGTCAGTAGAGAGAATGCAGGTTTAAGACACTTCTGCATCGGTTTCACTCAGCAGAACCGGTGGGCAGTATCTGGTTGCGCGGCTGCTAGGTTACAAGTGGTATCGTTGCGATCTACTGCGCATGTGTGGGACACGTCCTCCAAGCAGACTCGTCCGTGGTGTCTGCAGCTGTCCGGGTACGCATCTGTTCAGGAGTCTAAACGAGGCTTTCAGGTTCCCAATGGGTCTGAGGCTAGGGTTAGTTGTTAGCTTGGCCTGGTTAGCCATCCAGCCTTATCTTCTAAGGTCCACTCGGCTCCTACCAACCAGTGTTGATGTTCCCCCATCTGTTTGGGTCATTCTCCAATAGGTCTATTTATCTTTGTTTCCCTCAGGTGCTTTTTTCACCCCTGAAAATCCAGTTATGTATGTTGGGTTTGGGTAGGATTTCCCCTGAGCCAACAAAACAAAATCAGGCTTTAGAGTAGATGATACCAATCAATTAAAGAATGTCTTCAGCCCCAAATACATGCGGCTCAGGACATCCTTTACACTGATCAAACGTGTCCAATACACTTAGGACCGGTAATCCTCAAGAGTGCTCGATTTAGCTCGTACAGCTCACAGAAACGTAAACAGACCGATCAAATGTATGTAGAAGAAAATATGATTTTGTATCTTATAACTTGTATCTAAAACTGGTGTCTGGTGTAAGCTGGTGAGCAGCTCTAATGCTCTAAAAAAAGACACACAAAAAAAACAAGCATGTTTTCATATCAGCACAGACTCAGAACAAAAGAAGCCTAATTACTAAATCTTGGCTCGTGACACAGCTCGTGGTTTGGTCATCTGAGATAAGTGGAGTGTAGTGTGCACAGATCTGTGCTGCTGCTGCGTGTGCACGCCTGTGTGTTTTTCGTTTTTTTTTTTTTCATTTTTTATGGGATCCGCGAAGGATTTAATCAGTCATGCTCTGTCTAATAGATGGGTTGCTCAGTGGCGCGTGATGAGAGAGCATGCTGTCTCGGAGAGAGAGAGAGAGAGAAGGAGATGAGAGGAAGAAGACATGACAGTGTCTCTAAAATACAAGGCCTTGGAACACAAAGGAAAAGCGAGTTGACGCTGTCATGAAGACGGAGCCAAGTTATCTCTAGATTCGTGCCTCCGCAGGAATCTTCAGCTTGAATTATGCACGCGCAGGACTGTGTCCCAGTGAAAGAAAGGAGAAGGCCTAACTGTTATTTTTAAAAGGCACGTTTTGCCTTTTTAACACGGACGGAATGCTAGACCTGTCCAGGAGATGCACATCACTTACTGTGTGTGAGTCACTTTCTCTCGGCCTCCTCCACGCTTCCTGCTTCCGCAGCTAAGTCATCTGAGCCGAAATAATAGAAATAACGCAAGTGCAGGGATTCGTTGTTCCATGAGATGTATTTGTTGGGAGCCTCATTGATTTGTATTCGGCCAAAAGGGACTAAATGCGCACATTAAAGGAGTAGTTTAACATTATTTGAAAAAGTGTTGATGCACTTTCTTATCAAGAGAGAGAGAGAGAGAGAGAGAGAGGTCAGAGGATTGATATCAGTCTCCTGTTTTTGTGCCCCCATTTGAAATCGACGGCCAAAGATGCCCCCCAACGTTTGTCGCGCGGTTGTCAACATCTGTATGGGACAGCCCAGAAAGGCACAGTGTGTGGAGACATCACCCGGCATCAAGACGAGCCTATAATATTAAAATTCAGATTCTTTCCGAATCGCTGCAGCTGATCACATGACAGCTCTGTACCACTGTGTTGCCCGTGTCCCCCCCCCTCCCAACTCCCTCCCCCCTCATGTAAATGTATGATGGCAGATGCTGATTGTTTGTGGCGGTGACCGTGGCGATATGCATAAGTGACGTCGTGTTCATGCGCTGTAATGCAAATGGCCAGCTCAATGCTTTTCATCGGTGGATGTGAAGGCTCACGGAGATTTGAGCAATGACGACTGGCACCAATACATTAGCGTGGCGCCGCGGTGTGACACTGATTGTATCTTTAGTGGTTCTTGGATGACAGTGGAGTTCTATGGCATGGCAGAAGGACCTGCCTGCTTATAAGCAGGATGAGTCCATTTTCAGTTGTGGTCGCTTCAGGGCATTTGTTGAGCTTACCACTCATTCAGTAGACCATGAGCCATACGTCTTTTAATTGAAATGGATGGGACTGTGTTTACATGGGCAAAATATTCCAAGTTTTGGTCCTTATTCCAAAAAAGAACAAACAATGGACCTCAAGCAAGAACATTTTTGTGTTCTTATCTTAACTTTTTTTAACTTTTTTTAGTACGGTGAGCTCGTCATTCAGGAAAACGCTCCTTACATTTAGATAACTGTGTAAATTCCCAGCGTAAACATGATGAATCCCACTATGAGTAAATGAGCGCGCTTTCACGAGAATTGTAAATGAGCAAACTAACGCCCCTGACTAATATCAGCAAATCCCACGCCTTGATCGGAAAATGCTACATTCGGAAGAAGGCTTAATTCTGAATATCCAAACCGAATATTGTGTTTACATGACCCATATAACATTTTGAATATTGTCATATCCGGATTAATAGCGGAATATAAGTGTGCATGTAAACATAGTCATTGTTGCCGGTCTAAAGACGCTGGCTTCAGTGAATGTGAACATTCATAAAAGTAGGCGCAAGTGCAAATGCAAGCCCGATATGAAAGCTCAAAAGCACATGTGTATTCATTGACCAGAGATATGAGCACAACCCTGGTACAGGTTTGGAATCCAGCGAGAGGATGGAAGTAGAGGTAAAAATGCATCGTCAATGGCAGGAATACTTCCTTGCTAAAACAATCTGTCAGTTAGATGATGACAAATTTAAAGGCAAACATACAGCTTCCCAAACGTGGTCTGATAATGTACCTTTTGTTAATTTGATTTCACATTTCAGGAGACAGTGAAACCCCTGTTACCGTGTTTTACATGTTTAATGATGTTATTTTAAGACAGTGATGTCACTGCAGTTTGGCAACACTACAGCTACATTAAGCAGTATGATGACTTTGACCTACGGCAAGCTGAGAGGGTTTGCTGCAACAATCCAATCTATACAGTTATGATGATTTACGTTTACATTACACTACAATGCATTGGGGGGGTACCAGGTAGGAGATTTCATTACTGTAATACACTCGTACTGAAAAAGGCGTGAGTAATTGTGCGGTACGGTGGCCGACAAGTGTCAAAGGAATACAAAAGCCCAATTCCCAAAGCCCATTTCATAGTAAAATAATCCGTTGTTGCTCACTTCCATGCTTTTTGCATTTGCGTTGTGGCTTTTGCATTTGTTCGACACTTCTCAGCCACCGCAGTGCAGGGCTTTGGAAACATCCCGACTGGCATGAGTGAGGTTGGATGTTAGCATAGCTCATGTTAGCATTTCCATAGAGGAACCGTGATTGTCTTCTTTTAGCAAGCAATCTTACAGTAGAGGGCTTTGCTTACAACAGCATATGTTAGAAACTGGAGACGTGGCGCTACATGCTCAGCTATTTAGGTTAGTAGTGCAGGGCCCATTCGGAGCACGTGGCCGCTCGGAGCGATTGCTTGGCTCACGGTATCTTGCAGCTTGCAGCGTTGTCGGGGGGGGTTTGTGGGGGGGGGGGGGGGTGTGCCTATTCAGAGCATGTGGCTGCTCGACATTGTGGAGAACCGCTCATTGCTCGTTGACTCCAGGGAAGTGAAGGAGAGTTTGGTTGTAGCAATAGTATATCCAGCTGCAAGAGTGAACTTCAGGTAATGAGTCGTGACCTGTAAAGGCCCGCTGTGGACGCTGTGCTCGACTCAGCCTGCAGAGCCATGAAGCTCCGCCCCCTCCTGCTGCACAGAGCACTGTTCTCTTGTTTAGTCAACGTTAATTAACATCGTGCATAATCATGTCATGCGTTGAAATTGCACCAAATTCGACAAGGCGCTCCCTTGGGTCCTCATTGATACATCCGCCAAGTGTGAAGTAGATCTGATGAGCGGTTCTCAGGATATGTGAAGGACACACACACACACACACACACACGCACACACACATGCACGCACGCGCGCGCGCACACACACACACACATACACACACACACACACACACACACACACACACACACACACACATACACACACACACACACACACACAGCTATCTTTCTTTATAGTTTAATTAAATCAATGGTTCAAGATTTAGGAATATGCTTTCTTGTTGAAAATGAAGAAAAGATTGATATTAATTTCATGTCCGTGTGTTTGGAATTTTAGTCAGGATGTTGTTCGCCTAGCTTAGCATAAAGACTGTAAACGGGGGGAAACAGTCCAAAGTTAAAAAAAACGTCTTTTAAGATCACTGATTAACACATTATCTTGTTTGTTTTACTTTAATAGACAACGGGGAAAAAAAACAAGCACTATGTCCATTAGCTTTGATGTTAATTAGCTCGAAAGAAAGACTCGGCTTTCAGGTACTTCCAAACTATCAAGTCCAAAGTCAGATTTTTCAAAGCTCTCACAAAAATCCAGGTCTCCCAGTCATGACTTGGTTGTCAACACAACACATTTTTAAGTCGGAAACTGGTTAAGTTGCAAATGGAAACCCTCATCTGACACGAACACAGCATTGTCGTCACAGTGAGGTTGGCAGGTAACATGCTTGAACATACAGAATCATGTGCTCCCCAGTGGCATCTAGGAACCTGCACTATAGCTGGAGACAAAATGGTCGAATGGAACAAACTTTTGTTCTTGAAGAACTAGTTCTAACATATGACTCAAATACAATATTTGTATTTGTATACAGAATAAATAAACCAGACACAACATGTTAAACAGTGAGCTTTAGTGGTGTTGGTGGGTGTAATTATAACTGGAGACTTAATGCTAAGCTAGGCGTATATATTTCCCAAAATGCAAAAACTTCTCCTTAATCCAAACGTGGGAAGAGAAAAGCACCTACACACAAGTCACGATTTGCTTCCATCAACACGGGACCATCTGGACAGATAACTTTTGGCAACACGAAAGCAGTTCAAATCCCACTGCATTGTTTTTTTCCATTGAACGAGGGCGTACATCTCCGCATGTGCTCTTTTTCTTGTCGATCCTATTATTCCATTCTATTTGTACACTTCTGCAGGATTTGAAGAGAGTGCTGTCCTTCCCACCGTACCCTGGGGACTACCTGCATCCAGTGGTGTATGCCTGCACAGCAGTCATGCTGCTCTGTCTGCTCGTCTCCATCATGACCTACGTTGTCCACCACAGGTGAGGAGAACATTTAGCGAAGGATGCCTTCACATTTTTTAAGTCAATCTCAATGTGACACCCACGTGCCCATATGCGCGCTGAAAGAGCCGGTGGTCGCCGTAAAGGACATGTCAATTAGCTTGAAGCATACTGAGGTCTTAAAGCATTCAATTAAATTCAATTAAATTTATTTTGTATAGCCCCAAATCACAAATTACAAATTTGCCTCAGGGGGCTTTACAATCTGTACATATACGACATCCTCTGTCCCGGGACCTCTCATCGGTTCAGGAAAAACTCCCCCCCAAAACTCCCTTTTTTACGGGGAGAAAAAGGCAAGAAACCTGAGGGAGAGCAACAGAGGAGGATCCCTCTCCCAGGATGGACAGAAGTACAATATATGTCATGTGTATATGAACAGCATAACAGAGTTACAACACATTCAATGCATATGACAGCAATAGCAGTAGGTGTCGGGCAGGACCACAGCAGGATGCAGGACCAGGGTCCAGATGCAACCACAATCCATAGAAACAGAAGGAAAATAGATACATTCCCCTCCTCTTTCCAAAGTTAGTCTTGGTTGGTGTGAAATTCCCGCTTTGAGCAACTTCACAGCTAGAACCTCACAACCTCGTCACCACCAGGGTGACCTGTAAGAGGACAGACTGCACAAGAGGCAAGACTCAAGTGCATCTTTGACTCACGATAGAACAAACACACACAGAGTCTTTGACTCACGATAGAACAAACACACACACAGAGGGAGAGAGGGAGGGAGGGAGAGAGAGACAAGAGGAGAGGCTGAATATCCCATAGAGGATGGCGATCCAGATCCAAAACATCTGGAATGAAGCACCGACAGTCAGGAGAGAGAGATGGAGAGAGAGAGAGAGAGAGAGAGCGAGAGAGAGAGAGGACCCAGGGTTGCCGATGATCCGGCACGGAAAAGCCAGATTGATAAGAGAGGGAGGACAAGGAGGATAAACTAGGGAGAGAAAGAGAAGACGAGCATGGGGTACAGTTTGGATTTAAAGCCCCAACAAAAAGCAGGGAGGTTATTCCGGAGGAAGGGGGCACTACAGGAAAAGGCCCCGCGGCCAGCTGACTTCTTGTTAACTCCAGGGGTCCGACAGGAGCAACAACACAGCTAATTGCACTGTTTTGACCCAGTACTGTTTTCGGTCTGAACGCACCGTCTCCTAGACTGCTCAAATGTCATATCGGCTTCAGCTGAACTTTGGAATTCATTGTAGCATGGAACGAGGACTGTGGATCGTGATCCCCATCTCTTACAGCGGGGTCACAATAGTGAGGGTTTGCCTCAGGACCAGTAGGGACAGCAAGAATGATTACAGCGAACAATTGTTCTTTTAGTGTACATAAGGCGTGTAAGCAGTGTATTAAAGGGTAACTTTGGTGTTTTTCAACCAGGACCCTATTCTCCACTGTTTTTTGAACTTGATCCCGTTTGCTCATAGGTCTCTTTCTGAAATCTCCAGTCACAACCACATTGTCTAAATCCTCTAAATATTCAGCCATGACATTGAACATCTTTTAGAAAACACTACGCTACGCTTTCTGGTCTCCAACACAACAAACTCTGACAATTCCCCAACTCTCACTCACGTTTCCACTGTTGTCACATGACACAACAATAAACAGAAAGGTAAAGAAAAAATGTATTATGTCTCTGTAGGGTCTTTGTCAATTCCAAACAGACACTTATAATAACAATCTGAGCCTGTCGGCGGCAAAAACAAGCACTTTTAGTGGATGTACATTGACGGTGAGGAGTTGCCCAGAGCGATTACTTCACAGCCTGTTTTATGGCTGCCGTCCTCAAAACTAGACCAATTAAAAAAATTGTTGTACCCCTTAATTAAGCTGCATTCACACCAAACGCGGCACAACTTTTTCACGCAAGTAGATTACATACAAAGTCAATGCAAAGGCGTGAGTAAATGCAAATTTGCGCCGGGTGGCGCGAATGGCGCAAATTCGCCTCATTTGTGCAAGTTCAAATATTTAAACTCGGGCGAAAAATTCACGGGACGCTGTGTCGCGAAAGTCTATCAGCGTTGAGATCCTCCACCTGTCATCACTGACGTCCTGTCTTTGCTGAATTAGACTCAAGTAGCTCTGGAAGCGGCAGTCATCCAGACGCAGTTCCGGGAGAAGTCGGTGAAATTCACCGAGCTGTGTGTTATGAACCCAGACACGAGGGGGTTTGATGTTCCGACGTTTGTGGGAGTTCCACAACATGTACAAAGCAGAAATAGTCGTTATTTGTTCCGCGGTTGATGGCAGAAATAAATGGCTCGGGTTTCCATAGAGATAAGCCCCTCCCCCTCTCTGGCGCGTCTCGTGCAAATGAAGGAAATGACGCAAATAACCACAAATTGATCCCGCGAGTAATGCAACGCGAAACATTTGCACCGTGTTTGGTGTGATTAGTCATTAGTCACTTAGACACAAGAACATGGGGAAATAAGTTCCGGTTTGAAAAATACCGAAGTTACCCTTTAAGGTTAAATTTAAAATAGATCATATCTTTTATATTTGAACTGAGGTTTAGGTTGTGCTGTTGGTGGAAGAACATTTTAAATGTTTTTCTTAGTCTTATGCTATTGAGAGAAAATAAACACAACCATAACTACATTAGATATGATTTTTATTAAAAAATGTGTCTTATTTAAATGACTTGTCTTAATTAGAATATGTGTACAGTATGTCCGACTGCCATTCTAACCACCTCATGTGATCCATCCTCATACTCACATTAGTGCTGTTTTTCCAGAATTTGAGCAATAAAGTCCACATAAGCTTTATTTGTGTTACTCAATGATTACACACAAATATTTAAATGTTGCTTTATCCCGAAAGATCAAAGATGATGTTGTGTGATCGTTCACAACAATACTGTATTCATTTATACAACCCACTTTTTTTTAGCGTGATTACCCAGCAGTGGACGCGCATCTTTTTTAACTTTGAACTCTTTGTTTGCAGTGTGATCCGCATCAGCAGGAATGGCTGGCACACACTCCTCAACTTCCTCTTTCACACGGGGCTGACGTTTGGAGTTTTCGCCGGGGGCATCAATCAGATCCACTTACCTTTTGTGTGTCAAATTGTAAGTTGTGGTTTTCCTACTTTCTCAGCATAGTGTTATTCCACAGCACTTTTAAAAAAACATGTTCGGAACGGTTTGATGATCTAAAGAGAACTGAAAGCTCCCTCAGTTGATGGTCAAGCAGTTTCGAGGTCACTGGCGGCTAAAGGCAGCCCTGAGAAACTGAGAGAGGCATCAATGTCCACAGGAAAGCCAATGTTCACTGAGTGTTAAGATAACTCTCTACCATGAACAAACATTGTTGAGGCTTGCTATGTATTCTGTTTTGATTTTCTTTAGAAAACCACCAAGTCTCAGTGGATGAGTGTGATGAAGGATTTCTATTGTTTATCACTGTCAAACAAGACTAAGAGTGTACAGCCATGCTAGCAGCTCTGTGGAGTTGTACTGGCACCGTGGTGCTTTGTTAACATGCTGACGGTACGCTAACTGAGTAAATTAGCTCAGTTAGTGGATGACAGAAGCTACAGCATGTCCAGTCAGAACACAGAGGCAATGTCCACATTTGAAATTGGTAGTTGGAGCTGGGAATGTCATTGCACCCAACTTAATGGGGTTTGCTCCTGCCAGGTTAGCCATTGTTAGCCATTGTTAGCCGTTGTTAGCAATACCAGTTGAAATCGATAACAACGTATTATGGAGTTGGACAGTACTGACTGTACGACTAATTTAATGAGACATAAATAAGACAAAAATGCTAACAAACAATACATTACTACGGCTTTTTTACTTTCGAGCAGCCATGTTGGATTTTTAGGTCAGGGTTGATGAGGTTCATCACAATCCGACTTCGGTCCGACTCCGAGTTGAAATTTCTGACTCTGAATTCTGGAATTCCGACTTACCAGTTCACATGGAACGCAGCGAAAAAAACATGTGCAAAAATGAACCGTATTATTAGTGACAGATTTACCTACACGATCTAACAAAGCTAACATTGGCAGGCATACAAAGCTAATCAGTGAAGTGACCTAAATAAACAGTTCAATCAAAATGCCAATTAATGTTTTGTTTAGAACTAACACTTGTGCTTTTCCTACTATAACAAATCAAAATGTCATTATTGTTTTGAACAATAACGTTAGCTGAACATGGTGAACGATCGACACAAACAAACGTGTTAGCATGCTAAGATGTTAATAAGTTGTTGATCTGTTCAGCTAACGTTATATACGCTATGTGTTGATTACTTGTCTATCTCAAAATTCATGGACACAAAACACTAGTACAACCACGTGCTAATTTGGACAACAAACTCATATTGCTTTTAATAATCATTGTTTACAACTTTATCTGTGTCAGGTTGGCATTGTGCTCCACTATGCTTCTTTGTCTACCATGCTGTGGCTGACGTTTACTGCTAGAAACATCTGTAAAGATGTGTCCAAAGACCCACTTCGGGCCCAGAACAGGGATGGGCCGGGCCAGACTCGCACCAAACCAACTATCCTCAGGTAAGCTATAAGCTTGTGAGCCAGTGTTTATGTGCACAACAGGGCTGAACAATGTCCTGATTACCTGACTAATTGACAATGTGTGAATTAATCTGAAAGATGTTAAACTGTGTTGCATATTAAGAATTATAGCAGTGATACAAGTGCCCTTGGACCTCTGTCTCTCTTTTACAAGATTCTCAGTTGATTTTGAGAAAGTGTTGACTACTATCAAAGTCAAGTGAGGAGTTTGAATTTGAAGTTGAACAAATCTTAAAACGGAGTTACTAAATCACTGAGTTTTGCATCGCTTATGTTTGGTTAGTTGATGCCTCATGTCCTAGTAAATCACCACCTCTGTTCATAGATTCAGCTGGTTTCCTGCCGCACATTTAAGCAAAGCTCACATTTTTTTCTTCACTTCAGTTAGATTTTAATAGGATGAGAATTTAAAGAAGAAATAATCTCATCTTTATTACAAAATTGAGCTCAAATAGTTCATCACTTTGGAGCAGTTATTAGCCGTCTTTCTGACAGTGAAGTGAGAGAGATTAATATTCTTAAATCTCTGTGATAAAGTACCAAGCTTTAATCAGGATGTTAGCCTAGCTTAGCATAAAGACGGCAGGATTTACCGGCACGGCACAGCAGCCAAGTGTCTCTTTTGGATGGGGAATTATAACAGAAATGTCTTTGACTCAACTGGATTATCTTCTGCCTCTCTGCCTGACCTGCTCCCAGCAAGACTTCATACTGTACCATTTTAAATCTTTTTTGCAGATTCTATCTTGTGAGTGATGGAATCCCTCTCCTAATTGTTGGAGTTACGGCAGCATTTAGTATGGAGAACTATGGCAGCAGGGATGATGCATTGTAGTAAGTACAAAATTAAATTATAATACATGTTTTCATTCATTCTTTAGTAAATAGGACACATGTTTATGTCTCTGTGTGTCTTTCTCAGTTGCTGGATGGCATGGGAACCAAGCTTGGGAGGTTTCTATGCCCCCATGGGTCTTCTGGTCTTAGTCATGTCCGTGTACTTCTTGTGCACATACATCCAGCTTAAACGCCACCCAGAGAAGAAGTATGAGCTGCGAGTTCTGAGTGAGGAGCAGCAGCAGTTATCATCTAGCGAGTCAAACCATCACTGCCATACCGAGACTGGGGGAGTTTCTGGGCCCGCTGGGGACTGTCAGCCATTTGCAACAGGCGTGTCGGTACTGGCCAATGAGCACTCATTTAAATCTCAGCTCCGGGCCACAGCCTTCACCCTCTTTCTGTACCTGTCTACCTGGGCTTTGGGAGCGTTGGCGGTATCACTGGGACATTTCCTGGATATGATATTCAGCTGCCTGTATGGGGCTTTTTGTGTCACTCTGGGACTCTTCCTTCTCATCCAGCACTGTGCCAAACGCGACGACGTATGGCACCGCTGGTGGGCTTGTTGCCCGTCTAAGTCTAAGTCCGAGGACGGGGACGGACAGAGCCCGAGGCAGGAGCTCCATCAGCCACACTGCCGCCTGAGCTCCCCGTGCTCCGGCAAGCAGCCTCTGCTCTCTCCTCACCTCGTGCAGAGTTCTTACCACAAAATAACGCCGCCTTCCCAGAGCCCCGCGGCCAATCACACGGGTCCATGCTGCGTGGCGGTGATGAGTCCTGTTACCGCGACCCCCATGTCGCCTCTAGCCGAGCCACTGCCCTCACCTCGTCCGCAGACGCTTTCCGACGAGCTCCCTCGTCCCGCTCTGCCTCTACAGGGCTGCCTTAATGACAGAACAAAGTCGCGCTCCTTCAACCGCCCACGTCCATGCCTTCAGGACTACCGCTCGCACATGACTTCCACCAGTATGGACGGGAGCGGGCACAGCTCACACCTGGACAGCCCTCACACAGCGCACCACCTAGAAGGCTCACCACTGGTTTCCAACAGCCCACACCTGGACCCCCAGCTTCCCTGCCCCAGCCCTCATTTGGAAAAGCAGCTGGCTTCCTGCCACAGCTTGCAACGTCAGAACTCCTGCCACAGCGTGCAAGACTCAATGGCTTCCTGTCACAGCCGGACACCCAACATGCACGACAGCATTACTTCCTGTCACAGCCTCCTCCTGCCTTCTCACGGGGTCCACACCTGCCAGTGGCACATGTACAGCTCGGCCGATCACTCCTCCACTACGAGCTGCAGTGAGAAACCCGACCCCTTCGCCTTGCAATACCAGCAAGACCCCGAAGCGTACAGCTGCATGTCGAAGACAATAGATAAAGAGAAGGATAATCTCTGCGCAGAGGTCGAGCAGAAAGGTTTCCCAAGAAATACTCTGCCTCGGCAGCACGGCACCATCAGCCGGCGAGGTACCATCGGCCGGAACAGGAGCTTGCAGGAAGAAGGCCTGTTCGGTTCGGATGCCACAGGAAACATACGGACTGGACCTTGGAGGAATGAAACCACTGTATAGTTTTCTTACACTTGTACCTGTACTTGCCACACCTTCCAGCAGCCCTGTAATTGAGTTACTCCTTTAATTGTTTGGGTCTCAATGCCTTCAGCTTTGCCCCTTAACCACAGGTTGAGTTTCCAGTCAGGCCTCGTATCCTGATATTTCTGAACCCCTTTATGACAAAGTTCTCTATAAGTGTATTACTAATCCGTTTTTGCAAGGAATATTCAAACGCAAGAGAGGTTCAATTAGTGTTCAATGAAACTTCTGCTCCATGTAGTTTAAAGTTGCAATCAGTACTGTATGTCTCTCTAGGGGCACAGTGGCTCAGTAATTAGCAATGACACAGCAAGAAGGAAAGTTTGAAACCCCATCAGTTCCACATTCCCCCTACAGTCAAAAGACACGCAGGTCTGCTGTAAGGAATACTCCAACCTAGATGTCTTCACAGATTCTTTGGACCTGATCCCAAACAGACTAGTGGAACAAGTTCCCAAACTCAATTGCCATTAATGAGTTGTCTTAAATAAGAGACCTCATCCAGAAGAGACCCAAACATCGAATGGACCCCTTAAAACTTAACGAGTAACGAATAAATAGAGTTGTCCAGCAATTATTACCAAGTTGTGAGTGCAGCCATGCTGTGATATCAGCTATACTGACATTTGAAATAGGGAACTATTTTGAGAATGAATTAATCTGTTGATTATTTCTTTGAATTTTGGATTATTAATGAGATAAAAAGAAAAGAAAAAAAGCTATTATTTCCAGCTAGTTATCCGAAATGCTAAACTTATTCCTCATCTTCATGTACAATGCACTTTTACTACAATGAACTACAATTACCGCCTTGCGCTTGTATGCCTCCGCCAACCATTCACGTTGCAGTTTACATCCATGTCCATCCAAGATCACTTCATAATTTTATTATATATCATTAGACATTTGTGTGAAATCTTGTCAAATTGTCATGATTAGCATACAAATTTTTGACTTATGGCCCAAAACATGTTTTGTAAGGTCACAGTGACCTTTGGCCACCAAATTCTATTGAGTTCATCTTTGAGTGCAAGTGGACGTTTGTGCCAAATTTGAAGAAATTCCCTGAGATATTGTGTCCACGAGAATGGACCGGACATACCTACGTATGGACGGAGGCATGGACGAACAAACAAATTAAAAAACATAAAGCCTCCGGCCAAGCTGTCACGGCATAAAATATTTAATTTAAATTCAGATTTGTGTCTGTTTTGAGGGACAGATGCACGATTACAGGTTAATTTAAAAAGAAATGTAACGGACAGAAATACCTTCCATGTTTTAGTTCTCTCTGTTTTGTGACGGATCAATGTAGCATTAGCTTTATCAAGCGTTAGCTTTAAAGTAGCTTTATCAGGGACCCGGCTACATGTATCCATCACAAAAAGAGAGAAAACAGATGGATGGCAATTCTGTCTGTTACATTTGTTTTTAAATTAAAACCTGATTTCATCCGTTTGCATCTGCCTCCGACACTTTCCAAATCCCTACTCTAGAAACAAAGGAGACGGTATCATTTAATGTTGTTCATCACGTGAGCTACACAAAGTGTGTGCTATGTGTGTGCTTGACACTACAAGCGACAAAAGCCGGTGTCGCAGAGTCATGCCATGAAATAACTGGTCATTCTTTTTTTTTCTTCACTGAAAGGTGTTACTTAAATGAGTGTTTTCCACTCATAGGCTAACATTTTTTTTTTATAATTTGTTCATCATTCACAAAAAACAAAAAAAAAATACATTCATATTCTTTACAGATTTGAAACACTCACAAGCTCATCAACCAGCAAGAGGAAGAATCGGGAGCCCCTGTGTTCACTGAGGTTTTGGAGAAATCGCTGTGCTGAGTGAATTATGAGTAGTTTATCGGGTCTGTTTCAGAAAACTTGAAATCCAAGCAGCCACTGAGGAGGGTCGACTGGCGTCGATCGTCAACATCCGCAAACCCCCTGTGACATGTGAAAGAAGCAGTGAAATATCACTGATTGCACCTTTAAATACTTGGATTGATCGCTTTCAAAAAGTTCTATACTCGTCAATGTTATTACGTTTCTAACGGCATTTCTAGACACTATCATTTTCAATGTGAGTGGTTACACATGTGAAAACACTTTTGAATCAGTGTGAGCATGTGTGTGTGTTTTTTATGTGTGCAACAGTGCATGAGTAGGTACATACAGATGTGGTGTGGTTTTGTGCTATATGTGTTTATTATTATGGATTCACCCTTGCAGAATTTTACATTTATGGTCTGTCTTGACAAAGATTAATTTATGAAGCCTATAAAGATTTTCTATGGAGACACCTTATCTATGCTGCCAAATGGAGTCAAATAGACTCTCGTCTGACAAATATTGCACTAGTATGTACTATAGTAACTCACCTGGTGAGATAATAATACATTTTAAAAAAAAAAAACCTGCATCGTGCTTCAAAGCACAAACTTTGTATCGTGCCAAAAAGATCTGCCAGCTTTCACTGTGATGAGAAACTACACACAGCTCATTCTCAATACGTCTTGAGAGATCATATTGTTTGTAGCATCATACAAACTTGAACTCAGGTTTTAGAAGATCATCAGCAGCCCCTTTCAAGTCGTTCCAGAAACTTCCATATGTTATCTCCAGAGAGGTGCTTTCATAACCAGTCAAGTACGGCTTACTTTAGGAAAAAACAGGCATATTTTCTGAAACCGGCTTGAAAAAACTCTCACCTAACTTACCATGGAAACCTAGCCGTTCAGACTAGCCTAGTTCGGGTAAGGCTAGTTTTCCGTCTCGGCTCAGGCTGATCCAATGTTACAATCGATCAGTCAGACTCAATAAGTCTTCTCTAAAAATACATTTTCTGTCTTCTGAGTTAGATGATGTCGGTGTGTGGAGCTAGAGCCAGGAGGCGATTAGCTTAGCTTAGCATAAAGTTTAAAGCATGTGAAGCATAATCAGTGTTGAACTTGGTGGATTTCTGTCATTACGCAGATGTGATGGCGCTGTATCCTAATCAGAACAGCGACCCGGGGAAAGGTGCTGCCAAAACAACCAATGAGGAAGAAAAGAGCCGTCTGGTTTTGGCTGGACCGCAACAAAGCTTTGAGCCAGCCCTATGGACGCTAAACGTCTGAGCAATGGAATCACACCATCGGCCAAAATGTTTCCTCTCACGTCTTTGCCACCAAAGCAACAAAAAACGCACCGCCATCAATCATATAGAATTCATAATATAGTTTTATATCACCAGCTGGCGATGAACGCAGCTCTATGCGCCTCCACTCGTGTGCCTGAACACTATCGTGCGCTGCGCCTACAGCACCAGTGTGCGTCTGATTACACCAGTGAAATGAAAAGAAATGAAGTAGTTATTTATATTAATTTTATATTAAATCAATTATTTTCCCACTTTATCAAATACAAAAGTTCAAAAAGACCGTCTGTAGAACACAATTGGTTCATTACAATACGTCTGAGAATATGACAAGTGGGCCTAATAATGAAAACAAATCATTTAAATGTAGTTAGAAGTAAAATAATCTAGATAAATTATATTTAAAAAATGTCTGATAAAAGTGTCTTGTCAAAGTGTGTGAGAGGGGATGCTCAAATGGTTTTAAAAGATTTTTAGCAGAATTGTGGTGACATATTAAGTCTCAAACAGCTTATTCATGTCATGTGATGTGCTACTTCAGTACAAGCTAGCTGTGTGTCCCTCCTTTCAGGCTTCGTGCTAGGCTAAGCTAATCACCTCGCTCGCTGTTATGATGCTATATTACAAATCCTACTGCGACTGAGGCATGACCCGCCCTTTCTTGTCTCTGATTGGTTCCTTGTACTTCTTGCCCTTGTTGGTTGGGTTGGTTATGTTTGGGCATAGAAAGTATCATTTAATATATTTTTCTGTGCTGAAAATGTCCCATCATGCATTCAGCAACGAGATACAAATATAATGTCAAGTTTATTTTTGTCAAGCTTAATCCTGGTTAAGGATTCACTCGAACCAGGCTTTTCACAGTAAACCCTGCTATTTTTGTTTACCTTGCCTTTATGAATCGCCTCTCTGGTTCCTGGTATTTAGAGACACATTTGGAACAAGTGAAAGTGTTATGAGTTTTACTCATCCTTACATTTGATTCTACCTTTCGGGCCATAATCAGGCCTTCATACTGGAGCTAGTGTTGATTTAAAGAAGGAATGAGTCATATCACCCCGTTATTTATCGTAGGTTAAACACAGATGTTCACTTATATGTCGGCTATACCCCAGTTTGATGTCGGCGTAGGTGCGGTTGTCAAGCGACACTAACCCTCAGCCTCACATTGATGACCGTGTACACGTGCTGTGTCGTTGTGTCCCGACAGCTTTCGGCATCTTCCCGGGCCCCGAGGCTGGGATCGCCTGTTAGTGTAAATGACACCGAAGGATGCTGTCCAAACATGAAACCATTTTAATGTGGTATTTTTATTTCTTCTTTCTATTATTATTTCTCAATTCTATTGTGGATTTTCTCAACAGTGTAAAGAAACAATGTGACACCTTGTAAGACAAAGGGACTACAAATATGAGCACTATGTGTTGTCTGCACTATAAATAAAGATTTACTGTGACACAATGCGTGAGTCATTGTTCTCTTTCTGCACAGGGGCCTACCTGCCATCCAGTTTTTTTCTCCAAGGAATTTGACAGCTTTAGCAACTTTCAGACATTTAAATAGTGACACATTTGACAGATTTAGCATTTTATAAAAAGTTTGACCTATGGGTATTTCTAAGATCCTGGCTATGGCCCTGTTTTTGTCTAGGGATTTAAAATCAGTGTCATTATTATAGATCATTAATTATATACATCACTCAACACGTATACAAAACGTAATTATATCTCCATTTTAATATCAAACTCAATAAATCATGTCCATCTAGCCACAGCTGTGAGCCTTGACCATTAGCAACATTTTATTTCTCTTTCTGAAATGCTTTGCCCCGATATTGTCAGGCTCTCTTTTTGATAAGTCTGTCTTCCATTTTTTTGGGGTTGCTTTGCGGAGTAGGCAGTTGTTGCCAATGCTGGAATAGCCACTTTTCTTGCAGGATATTCTGCCGTTGAATCAGGCTTTCACCACCTGAGGGGACGTGTGCCTGTTCTGCATTTGTAGAACAGTCATCCTCTCTGAAATGACCTGTGGAACAGCATTCGGGAGAACAGACCAATTGTTTGTTTGCTTTCAAGTCCAAGTGCCTGGGTCAGTCAGTGTCTAAATCTAGGTTGTCTCATTCTGGAAACGGGCGTACAAAGTAATTGGCACACCCGACACCACTGGTGCGGAGGGCGCACGCCACACTGGGCGTAGTCTCCCTCCTGAGCCTTGTGGCGAGGCGCCAACCACCTCGGAGATGTGTGCGGCCGCTACGTGGTCATGTCCATCTACTTTTGCCAGATTTTATTGCTTGAATGTGGCTGCTGGCGCCCCATTTGAGGGAAACGTGTTCTCTGTCAGTATGCAATAGAAGTCATATTCACCAATGCCGCCTTGTGCCAGTGGGCCCGGCCAGGGAGATGTCTTGTATTCTCTTCTCAGTTGGCCTTGCAAATTACAAATTTGTAGACATGATGTTTTGGAGACAGTCCTCTCAGACATGAGCAGACGAGGCAACTGAGTCAGGCAGACCATCGCCATACATGCATACATGACTGGGAAGAGCCACAGCTTTTAAGCATATTCTCACAAGGGATGTTGCTAACGGCTAATTTCTCCGATATTTAAAGGTTAAACATTGATCAATAAAATTATATATATTATAGGAGCCATTTGTCGTTAATCACAATTACCTACAACCAAAACGTATTTTGAATGCCGCCCAAAATCTATATTTTCCTCTGTGGTCACCCAGTTAGGAATGCGCCTCACGACCCTGGTGTAATATTTCATGAGGCCAAACATGAACAGTCATGGTCCGACATCCCTTAAACCATTAGCATCTTAGCGTGCTAAGATTAATTCATTAAGCTAGCTGGCGTTAGCCCGCTCCGTTGATTCAGGTTGTCAGTTTTAGTCTGTAGTGCGCATGCTAGCAGGTTAGCTCGCTAGTAAGCTAGTTTCAGCGTACTGCTGGCCAATATAGTCGATCAGAAGAGAACCAGCTGGACCGGAGACGGTTCAGAACAGAGAGTCTCACCCCACTGAGAGTCAGTTTCCTGTGTCTGTGTTACGTTGGTTTCGCCACTGCCCCCCCTCCTTTAGGAGACAAGTGGTATGTCCCGAGTCTACCAACGCAGAAAATTATTTTGCTTCGTACTAAATATTGGACATTCTTCACAAGCCACATTTCTTCCGAACATTCTGGCACTGAAACTAGGGGGCTTTGACTGCATTGACGTCTATGAGAAAATGACTCTACTTCTCATTTGATTTATTACCTCAGTATAAAATTGTAAACATGAGTTTATGGTCTTAATCTCTAGTTTCAAGTCTTCAGAATACAGAATGTTTTCATTTTGTAAATTATGGTCCATTTAGAGTCAAACAGACCATAAAGAGGAGTATGCCTAGAGCTTGGTTAACCTTACTCTTGACAGGTTGCTACGTTGTCCAGTCTGGAAGTTGTTGCATTTGCGTCTTAAAGCTTTAAACCCTTTCAAAATGGGTTTTCAGTTCATGAAAGTTAATTGTAACATTTTGGTCGCCGTTAACGACACATCAGTTTACCCAAAAAGCTTTGCAAAAATGAAAAGAGAAGGCTGCTGGAACCCTTTAGGAGTAACATTGAACAACACGTATGGACTGAGAAATGATTGACGGATACATCCATCCATCCATTGTCATCCGCTTATCCGGGGTCGGGTCGCGGTGGCAGCAGGCCTAGCAGGCCGACCCAGGCTTCCCTGTCACCCGCATCATGTTCCAGCTCATTCTGGGGGATCCTGAGGCGTTCCCAGGCCAGCTGGGAGATATAATCCCTCCAGCGTGTTCTGGGTCTTCCCCGGGGCCTCCTACCAGTTGGGCGGTCCTGGAAAACCTCTAACGGGAGGCGTCCAGGAGGCATCCTGATTAGCTGCCCGAACCACCTCAACTGACTCCTTTCGATACGAAGGAGTAGCGCCTCAACTCCAAGTTCCCTCCTGATGTCCGAGCTCCTTACCCTATCTCTAAGGCTGAGCCCGGCCAACCTACGGAGAAAACTCTTATGTATTGACGGATACAAACAAACTCAAATTGCACACAAGTGGGAACAATCTCTTGACAGCAGCCGCCTACAAACAGCTCTAAGGCCAAAAAAGGGGCTGGAGCACGGGTTGATATACAGCTCCATTGACTGATGAAGTTCAGGGGTGGGTGCTCCGTGCACTGAAAGGGGGCGTGGCATACCTGAAACAAAGAGAGAGAGAGAGAGAGATTCTCTTCCAAAAAAAAAGAGGCCTTGAGAAAAAGTCAGCTGGCGCAATAGTTCCCTAAGAAAAAAATGTCTCATTCCACGTTCGGTTGTACCGTCTGTCTTCAGTCAGATGCTGCGTTCGCGTCCAAGCATCTCTGACAATGGTAACGCTCCATGTAGAGGTCGCCTCCATACATCCCATCCCCCACACAGCGCTCTCCTCCACAGCCACGGGCCACTGGTCTGAACCACTCCGGCAGCAGAGGAGTCAGAAAAATTATGCAGACGTCCCTGATGTGAACATGACCTATTTTGAAGTCCTACAGAAGCCCACAGACCTGGCTGTCTTCCTGCTGCGTTGGCCTATTGGCTGCACCTGCCTACATGACATGCTATGTGTATATCTATATATATCTATATCTATGTATATACATAGATATATCAATATCTATATATAGAGATATGGATGTATAGATATAGATATATATCTATATATAGTTAAAGACCCATGCTTTCATTTAGTTTTTACATAAGAATATCCATAAGTTATTATTGCAAATTTGCAGGTCATTCGTCCAGTCTTTCTGCTGCACTGACTCTGCTACCCACATGTACACATTATATCCCCAATTAGTCTTTAGTTTGATAGTTATAACACAACAACAATTGATGTGGGCATATTGGATAATTTTATATATCTCATCATGTTGTTTATTTCTAATCTCACTTTATATTCACGTATTTAATAAGGGCAGTTGACTTCAAACCACTTTCAGTCAGCGGCATTTTCATTGACGGAGCGCTACATGTAATAAAAGTAAAGACAACGATACTTAAATATGGCAAGCATGCGTATGATGCATGATAATGTAGGCGTGAGCATTAACACCACATTCAGTCATCCGCGTTAACACAAATCACATCACCGCTCAACAATACAGTTAGTATTCTGTGCTTGTGTTACATATTTTTGTATGCATTCATCTCATTCAATATTGGCAAGAAATGCAGTTTACTGAAATGATTAGATGATCGATAATATTTATATTTATGGGTTCCATAAGCCTTCAGGTGTATTTTTTGTTGTAATAGTATCCCTGAATTTAAGTTTATATATTTATAATATCCAACTGTTGTTGTACTTGATTTTGCTGCAGTGACATTTACATTTCCCTCCATAGGATCAATAAGGACATCTTAAAGGGCCAGTGTGCAGCATTGTGGGAGATCTATTAGCAGAAATGGAATATAAAATCCAAACTATGTTTTCATGAGTTAATAATCACCTGAAACTAATAATCATTGTGTTTTCGTTAGCTTAGAATGAGCCCTTCATCTCTATATATGAAACATGTGGAGGCCTCCATGTTCTACGGTAGCCCAGCACGGACAAACCAAACACTGGCTTCTGGAGAGAGCTCTTTCACGTTACCTGAAGAAACTGCTGTAACGTGAGCAGCAGAGTCACACTTAACTTGTTTTCCGGTCTCAACCACCCCGCCCCCCACCCCACTCCACTCCATCACACCTAAATTTCTCTTGCTGATGAAAAAAATAAATCACTTATTTTAGCCTGTCCAGTATTTTCTGTTTCCAGTTTTATTATTGTATTCTATGCATCTTAAAAACATTGTTTGTCTCAATTCAGAGATAGTCACATTGCAGGCCAATTTTTTATTTGTATTTTGTTAAGATATTATACCAAACTGTGAGGTGTCTGACGGGAACATATTTTTAGTACGTGGTGTGTACATGCAGCATAAATACATGTTGTGTATGGGCGTGCTGTGGCTGCACGCCCTTACTTTGGCAGAAGTATCTGTGCGGGGAGATGTGTAACTGCATCTCAATCCATGTGCGAGTAGTCAGATTTTTAAATGCATAAAAGAATCTCCAAAGATTTGTGCATGTGTGCAGGAATATGCAAACGTGTATTCAGAGCCTGTGTGCGTGTCATCGGATACAAATGGTCAAACAAATCTGATGACGGGCGCTCAGATTCTGAATGGTTTTGCAGAATCCTGTGCACGTTCACAAATTAGAGATTCTTTTGCACATATACTAATCTGACTGCGCGCACACGGAACAAGATAGTTACAGCAGCTCTCCACGCACATTTGAAAACAGTTCTGCAACAATGATGGCCCCATGTCATTTCCTGTTGGTATAAAATCATGTTGTGTTTTTTGGCATACTAATGGATCAAACAGCATACCGTGATGATTAGAGTGTAGCTCTGGGGAAACGTTTACTCATTCAATTTCAGACAGGACAGCGATCAGAGATTCTAATTCAACTTTATTACATCAGAGGTCCACTGTGGTTTCTTTTTATTGAAATGACAAACTTAAGTTTGCCATTATCAATGTATTTTTTTTTTCTTGTTTTTTTTTTTTTTTTAAATCAACAAAATTGCAGAGTTTATATAAAGGGCATGTGTGCTCCCCTATATAACATTCTATAAATAAGACTGTACACGCAGTTGCCAGTTTATTAGGTCCACATAGAGTGGACTGCATTGGTTTTAGCTAACAGTCAATAAACCCTCTCTTCATGGAGATTACAACGTTCAGTTTTTGCTCAAGCTGTTTAAGAGGCGTTTATTGGCTGCATCAGCTGTTAGTTTGAGCTTGTAAACCCAACGTGTGCCTTTTAAACTGCATTCACTAGCCCCCAGCTTCATCACAGTCATTTATAAGAGGGTTAAGCACATAATAACATAATCTATGGGAACTCTTTTTTTTTTTAGGAGCTCACACTAATGTGTGGCCTCCAGTATAACCTACTCATTACTCCCAGGCAGCCGGTTCAGCTCAGAATTATTTACAGTATGCCAACAATAACACTTAGAGCGTTTGATTCAGGCCCACATTAAACGGTAAATTATGGCATGAAGTGGAAGATTAGTCGGCGGAATGAAATTCAAGTAGGAGATCCGGTGACATTTTGTCCTACGCTGCCCCCATGTGGATCTTTTCAGCATCAGCACCATAAAGGCATATGGCAAAGAAGACCGTCACTCAAGCATTTAAATATTAAACTGGATCATCACCAACACATGAGCCATTATTACCAACAACAAAAACAAAAGGCACCATTCTTTTTTCCCACTAGGTATGCACATTTATTAGAGGAAAGTGAACCACTAAGTTGAACAGAAGAATACAGTACACATTGTCGACCTGCCAAAGGACATTCGAGGCACTTTGCATGAGGAGAGATTCAGTGAAGATTTGAACAACCCAGCTGGACAGGAAGAGTTTTACTGAGCATGAGGAGTTCAGCATTGAAGGGTGGAAATCTGGTTTTGTGGTAGAGCAACATCAGCTGGAGGGGAGCAGCAGGAGGAACTGTAGAAGTTGTCTTTTATGTATTAAACTGGTTTTTGGCTCACTTTTCATTTCAGGCTCGCAATTGAGAAAAAAAAGCCGATCTAGTAGTGTGTCCCCCATATAACGAGTGGTTCTGGGATCGTCACAGTGCAGAACTCATTTATACGTTTAAAAAAAACAAACTAAAATGCCATCAACAACACTTCTTTTCAAAATCTTCTGATGAAACCAAACAGTTCTTTGGCCTGAGAGCAGTGAGATGAAACGGCGCTCTGTACATTTGGGTCAGACATATGAAACCAGTCAGAAAACAACTCAAACAAACTGAAATGAGATCTGGAGTTCGTTCAAATGCAAAGAGAAAGCGGATTGAAAAGGTAGAAAACATTGTTAAAATGTTGCATTAAATATATGTACTGAGCACTCAATTGTGTCAGACTTATTAGTCCATTTTGTATCCCGAAACTCAATATAGTTATGCATCATATTACAGACAGTTTAATTCCAGTTCAAAGAATGAAACAATTATGAAAAGAAAACTGATTATCCCACAACATAAGGATGGATTGTTAACCTTTAGCTACTTTACATGCTGCTATTTTACTTTAAAGTACTGTATATGTATGTTAACCTAAACCAGTTTGAAGAGAGAAATATAAAGCTTATGAATATTTTAGGGGATAATTTAAATTCTTTAAACAGAATTTTAACACTGAACCTTGTGATGTTTTAACATTAACCCCCCACCGACAAGAGAATGCACAGCTATTTGAGAACTGTTATATTGCAAATTTAAGTGTAGAGATTTTAAGTAGCTTTTCATTGAGTTGGAATGTTATCACATCTAAAAAGGGAACAAAACAAGATGGTTAGTCCTGGAAAAAGGGACATTATGACCGAGGAAGTTAGCTTTTCAACAGCTGGCTAGACTGGTTTGAATAAAGGAACAGCTCAACAGTTTGTAAAATAAGCTTATTTGCTTTCTTTATGTCAGTGAGACGAGAAGATGGATATCAATTTTGTGTCTGTGTGTTAAGTACAGAGCTTTTGTCATCATGGGTTTAGCTAGGTTAAATATATAAATACAGCTAGCATGGCTTCGTTATCAGCAACCAACGCCTTTAAAGCTTACCAATTGACACATTGTATCTAATTTGTTGAAGCTGCACACAAAAAGAAATGTAAAAATGACAATTCGTGATCTAAGGGGGAGTGTTGGAACAATTTGTTCCTGCTGGCAGTCTTAATGCTAAGCTAGGCTAATCATGTAGTCTAGTACTTCATTTCAGAGATTGAGATGAGAAGATCGGTGTCAATCTAATGTGCGTTATGTACAGAGTTCGATTCAGGACATGGTTAGCCTAGCTTAGCATCAAGACTGGAAGACAGGAGGGAAAGAGCTAGCTTGGCTGTGTCCAAATGTCACAAAAGAATGTGGTTCTAGGGGCAGTAGTGTGGTGAAACAACAGTCCTGTAGCTGCTAGGAGTTCTGTCTTCAAGTGGGGTTGACAAGTTTGGTACCAGCGTGCAGAGCGCTGTACGGAAACCTGTGCTGACTAAGCATATCTGGCAACCGACGCTGTCACCGGAGTCACTGCACAGAACTGCCAGCTTTTACCCTGCTTCCGGTCTTTATGCTAAGCTAGCCTAACCCCACCCCAGCTTCAGCACTGTAATAAACAGACATGTTAATTATCTTAACTCATTCTCCCAAAAAAAAAAAAAAAAAAAAAAAAAACAGTAAGCAAAATACCCCAGAATGCTGAATAATTCCTTTTGGAAGAGAACACCCCAAGAAGCAAGTCAAAGTTGAATGCTTGCTTGGTTTCATTGGTAAGTCACACACGAGTGGAATGTAGCTACTACTCAAGCTACATTTTTAGAAGTTTTTACAGGAAATTATTTCAGGGACTTCACCTAATGTAGAACAAAATGTCCACGTTGTTGATTGGAGCAGTTGATTGAAATTAAAACATTTAGCAAATGCTGGTGAAAAGTGGTACATGCTGAGGTCAGAACTTCAGTAATTGGAGGCTGGCTGTTTAGAACCATTTTGAAAGTATAAAAACATTAGCATGGCTTGCATTGTTCAGTCACTTGCATATTGAACGGAATAAAACATTAATTCCACAGTTCGATCATGTGATACAATCATTAAAACCATGAAAAAAAAGGTCCATGTCCTGAAAAAAATAAGTGTCAAATATAACATCAAAACAAATGTATGTACAACATACTGGACTTGATGCCAGCGAGCAGATTAATAGTACAACATTAATGCAATATCAGGTGAAAGTCGATGCAGAATTCAAACACATGGGTTACGTTCAGGGCTCCTACTACACTTAAAATGTCTACAGAGCATAACAAAAGAAATTTGACCATCAATATACTTCTGAAAGTAATACAAGAAACTTTTTACTGAAACATGAAAAGTTTAAAAAAAAATTAAAAAGGTATGACTATGCCTTGTCCTGTGATTTTATCTGGGGCCTCTGGGTGCACTTTGATGTCAAAAGATACCGTTTCACGTCTTTATATACACCCTCATCCATTCCTGTAAAGTTTGAAATTCCTCTGCAGTCGCATTTTGTTCCTCTGGGGTGATCCAGCCAACCCCTCCCATCATAAAAACTACCTTTGTCCTTAATCTAATCAGCAGTAACACAGGTTCAATGTGTTGTGATAGTAGTTGTGTATAGGATGGTAGACTAACACAACGGTATTGGCTGCCCAGCAAGTCTTTCAGTGACTTATACGGCATAATCTCTCTCTTTACCCAACAGGCTTTTAATGTGAAATATCTACAGGAAGTGCACAGGTTGCCTTGATAGCAACCTGTGCAGCTCTGTAGGTCAAACACATGACTGTACATTCTCAAATAAAAGCAGGTATTAACAACCTGCTGTCATTTGAGGATTTACAGTCATGTGTTTGAACTATAGAGCTGAAGCGATCAATTTATTGATCTGTCAATCGACAGAAAAGGTCAATCTGCTAATATTTTGACAATCAAACTAATCTTTAGGTCATTTTTCAAGCAATTATTCCAAACATTGCCTTCTTCCAGCCTCTAAAATGAGATGATTTGCTGCTTTTCCTTTCATTATGTGATTAAAAAACGAAAGTCTTTGGGTTTTGACCAAACAAAGATGATGTCCCCTTGGTCTTTACAAAAGACATTTTTCACTGTATTCTGACATTTGATAGACCAAAACGAGTAATTGATTAGTCGAGAAGATGAATCGATGGTGAACATAATTGTTAGTTGCAGCTGTGTTTAACCCTGGTTGGTTGTATTCATTATTGACACATGGGGTATAATTACTCAAAACCTCTACAAATCCAATTATAAAAAGGACTAGAAGAATGCAGCCATCTCGTCATCTTTGGCATCTTAAAAGGTTACACAGCTGAGGTGTTGAAATAAACTATATAGTTGCATGGAAACTGCATAGGGCGTAAAATGGGTTGATCTGTATTACTCCAGTATTCAGTTAAAGCCAGAGTTTAACAGATAAAGAATGTCTCTTCTCTGCAAAAGTATTACGTAAAACCATCCGTCTATTTGCAACACTTTTTTTTCTTTTTGAGATTTAAAAGATTACTCTGAAAAATCTAAGAACTAGTTATGACAAGTGCACGCTACAGGTTGACAAAATCCTGACAAACTGTAAACTAATCCTGCAGATAGAATGGAATAAAATGATATCCCCTTCAATTAAAACATCATACAAAAATGAAAAAATTTGGACCACAACATCACAAGAGTAAAACAAAAGGAATTTGTCAACAAACTTGAGCGGTAAGCTATACAAATAGTTTCCTGTTCTCACATGTAGAATAATAAAAGAAGATACAAAAATCCCTTAATCTAGGCAAGAAGTTGAGCAAAAGTGACGAACCAGATTAATATGAAATCACCTGAGTAATTTAAACCAGCTCTACATACAACCTTTGCTGATATTGTCCCCTTTTAAGCTAGTGCTCTTACCACAACTCCAAGTTACAGTGTACCATTTTCACAGTTCAATTTGACCTGTGCATGCATGATATTAATCATGCTTGCAGTACATATTTTACCAGAAAATGCACCTATGAAAAGATAAACTATGATTTACTTAAGAATATGTATTTACAGGAACAGACAGTGAACAAACATAATGTGGAAGGTTATTAAAAAATATACAACTTCAACCATTTGTTCCACCTCAAAAAGGGACAGAATATCATCCCATCTTAAAAAGGTGATGGCAAACTTTTCAGAACAGTTTATTCCAGTCTCTAGTTGCCTCCATGAGGTGCCGCTGGCCATGGCCAATCCAATCTTCTTGGTTGTTGAAGAGCCGACCACAAAACCAGCAGTCAAATACCACAGGCTCTTCTCTACAACCGGACAGAGTATCTACTACCTCGTACTTTTTTTTGCTTTTTTTCCGTAACTTCATTTTCAGGAGGAATCGCTCTCTGACAGAACTCTGAACTGCCCGGGGTCTTGTGTCCTCCCTGTGAGACGATGCACCTTTGGTCGAGGAATTCTTCCATAGAGCACCGAGCTCAGAGAGAGCTTGGATTGTTTTCGGAGACAGAGAGACCTTAGTAACAGCACCTTTGTGCCTGTTAACTACCTTCATGATATTGGCCACTTCGGGAATGTCAGCATCGGGATGATTGAGCACCACAACGGGTTGGTATCTACGAGGGCATTTGATCTGCTGTAGAGAACTGAATGGGGCGAGCCTTAGTGTCTTTTCAACGTCTTTGGCTACAGGCTTCCATAACACCGTAGTCTCTTTCTCAGTCAGTGATTTATTTGTGAGTCTTCTAGCTTTATGCACCGTTGCTGGAAGCTCGTCAAATAATGCTTTCCTGCGCCTTTTCCTTTGGCTTGGAGGCCGAATCGGCCTTGGGGCCAGGATAGGTTTCTCTGCGTCATACGGCTGTACCTTTACATTCATCTGAGAGGGTGCAATGCAAGATTCCATGACATCTTTCTGTGCAGTATTTTGTAGGGGGAACAATTTCTTTACTCCATTAGAGGAATTTGTTTTGTTTGACGCCAACAGAAAACACTGGGTCTGGGGTCTGGTGGCCAAAAACAAAGGTTGACCGCTTGAGGAGGGAGAGCCACTTGTGAGACGGCTACCAGTAGGACTGACAATTTTAAATATGACTTTGTTTCCAGTACTTTCACTGGTTTGGCTACACCGAGTCCCAGCCTTTGTGTCTTGGTTGTTCAATAGTAAGTTTGATTTGGGTGGAGAAATGTATCGGAGCAAGAATGCCTGGCGACCAGTGTGCAGAGTGCTGGGTTTGTCTGCAGAGCTCACGGGCATGGCCAGAACTGGCCTGGAGTTCAATTGGAGTTGTGTACTTGACAGTCTGAGGCCAGGAGCACTGGGGGTCTGACCAAATGGAACAGACCTCTGGACAAAGTAGCAAGTTGGCTGTGTCTTTGCCGTTTTGTCGGTAGGTGTATTATGTGGTGTGCTTGAGAACAGTACTGGACCCTTAAAACCTTGACTGTTGATTAGGTAGTGATTTGAGGTGGTGCCAGCACCTTGTTGAAGAGCAGAGAGGAGTGTTGTCCCTTTTTCAGCAGCTCCTGCCTTTGGTGCCGATACACCTGGCCTCCTGCTGTTTTGAGTAAGGCTTACTCCAGTAGGGTTACTTGATCTTTCTAACCCTGGCTTCATATAAGATACATTGATCTGAGGATTCGCAGAATTGGTTATCAGTTTGAAACCTGGAGTGGCCTTGACCTGCACCGGAACAGCAAATCGATTCTCACTAGTTCTCAGAAGTACTGACTGATTACCCTCTGGCAATTGAAGAAATCGTAGAGTCGTTTTTGTTTGTTTTAAAGAATCATTACTTGCACTTGAAGATCCAACTCTTTCCTTATGAAGTTGTTGGGTAATGATTTCGTCTGAATGTTCCTCGACAAAACTGCCGAAGCAATTTGAACTACTCTTCATTTCTGACTGTTTGTTAGATATAGGAATGCTGTCCTCCTCAATTTTGATAATATTAAAGTCTTGGAGCACTGACTCAGGATTTTCATCCTCAGTGGCAGGATCTTCAACACTAGCTATGCACTCATCAACCTCAATGTCACTCTCAGAAACCTTTTCTTGAGTTGAGTCTTCGTTGCCACTTTCTGTGAATAGCTCTGGAGACTCTGCCAATGTCAAGCTAAACTGTGAGGATTCACAAATACTTTCTTTGTCTGCTGAATGATCGGACATATTGTCAAAGTTTTGGGTAGTGCCAAATGTTTCCTTGGAATAATTGTGAAAATTAAATACTTCTTGGTTTGGTGAATTTTGCGTGCAGCCCATGAGACCGCCTCTGCGGCTACCTGAGTTGGGTGGGGATGACTCTGATGGAGGTGCTGGGTTAGTCGAAAGCTTTTTAAAATGTTGCTTTCTGTTTTTATGTTTTACCTCTGTTCCAACCCAATCAGTTTCTTCTGAGGTACTCTGAGAAGATTGGTCGTCATTTTCTATAATGTTAAAGGAAGAGTTCCTTTTGTGTTGGTCAATGAATTTGTCTGCATCTGTACCAGTCATCAATAACTCATCTGCAGCCCCACAGTTTTCAATAGTTTCTTTGGAGACTTGTTTGGAAAGCAATGTTTCCTCAACAACTTTTGAAGGTGAAGATAAACCAGTCACCTTACCAGTACACAATGTTGAAGTATTACTTTTTTGAGAACCACTATGGCAGGTTGCATCAGAGTTATTATCAAACATACTTCTCTCTGAACAGGTTGCTTGACGTGGGTGACTTTCGTCGCCCGCGTGATCAAACTCATTTGTCATGGGATATAACGTATCTGCACAAGTTGAAGACCTACCTAGTGAAGGATTAGTTTGCTCTCCAACATCATCTCTAGGTGGGGTGGAATCAAGGTTGGAAACAGAGGTTTCTTCTTCCTCAATCTTAACTTTTACTGCCATAATATCACCTTGATCCATCTGTATGCAAGATTCACTTCTTGGTGAAAGGGAAAAACAATGTGACGTTGAGTTCTTGCTATTAGAGCATTCCCCATTTTCATTGGGGACTCTACTTTTCTCAAACCCAGAATTTGGTGCTGAGGACCCCACATCTTCAATCAAGGAATGGTTTTGAGGGGATGAATCTTGCTTTCCTGTTGGAATTACTTTGAGAACTAAATGTTTTTTGCCGTCAACCATCTTGAATCCCATCACTTTGGTTGTACAGTTTGGGGGAAGAGAGATTTTGTTCTTAACCATCAGAACAGTCAGACCATTAGGACTGGTGTGAGCATCAGAACTTGCAGAGTTGTCCCATTCCTGTAACATTACCGGCATTGACTGCTCCGTGTTATGAGAGCCTTTGCCCGAATTTTTGTTTTCCTTTTTTGAATCCACAAAGTGGTGAGTCTCCTCGACGGATATCTCTGGTTTGATGAGCCTGCCATTTTGGTTGGGTAAACTCCCGGACAGACAGTTCAGTTTTGAGATCCTCTGAGCCTCCTGTGATTCACCACTCTTTTTCAGCAAAAGTTTTAAGCTTGCAGATGCATTTGCTGGGCTGCCGCTGTCGTCTATAGCCTTCAATACATTCCTTCTCTCAGCCTCCTCTTTGTGAACAGCTGCTATGTGTTTCTTAAGATTCTCGCCTCTTACTGCACCATATCCACAGATCTGACAAGTGTGGGGGAATGAACCCGAGTGAGCTTTCATGTGCTTCTGGTGATCCTCCTCGTTCAAGCCGATGTGTCTGCATTTCGAACACTTCCAAGGACTCTCATTATGATGATGGATGTGCTGGACGAATGTACCTGCGTCCTGAGTTGTAAAGTTGCACCAGTCACAGGTAAATTGTCCATTTAGACTGTGACACATGATGTAGTGTCTGGTAAGCAAAAGCAGAGAGTACTGAACATCATTGTCACAGAGCTCGCATGTAACCAGAGTATTCCTGTGCTCAATCCGATGGCGTTGAAGAGCAGGGAACTCGTTTGTGACAAACCCGCACAGGTCACATGGGTATGTGGGAAGGGTTCCTTTATGGGCCGCTCGAAAATGTTTAAGGAGGTCATTGGGGCTGAATGTGCAATCATCTTTACACACAGAGCATCCAAAACTCAGAATCTTTCCAGAGAAAACAGCCCCCTGCTGAATTTTACAATGGGCTTTATTCAGAGACTGTTTATCTTTCTTGGTGGAACTCCCATGCTCCTTAATGGAAGATTCTTCTGCATTATTGAAGAGTGACCCATCCGTGACTTCTCTGAAATGCTTAAACACAAAGTCTTTTACCTTTTCTTTTTCATCCCCTATTACTGATATGCTGCAGTTTTTGGCAGAATCATTAAGTATTGTGAGGTCTTCTTCCATAGTTGTAAATCTACAGATATCTGAAAGAGAAGTAAACAAATGTTTTCATTAGTACAATCAATAGGATCCAATTTACTCTAAATGCATTTAACATTGCTGTAGAGCAGAAACCCCCACAAATAAGGCCTATTAAGCATGTACTACAGTGCACATTTCCAATGGTGCTTGATAATCCCTTTTCGAAATAGATAGAGGGCCATTGGTGATCAGGTTTATCATGATTTCATGCCCTCTAGGCCTGCATGATAAGAGGGAAAACGGCAATGTGCGATAACATTGTACAATATTGGATGACGATATGATTTGCGATGAATAACCAAATATTGGAATGTGTATATTAGCTATATCTTTGCTATGTCAGCATCAGTCACTCCTCTGATTCACTGCCTGTGCTGGTAGAGGGAGGAGGGGCTGCCTCGTCTCAGCCAGCCGCTGAGTGTACAAGAATTTTAACATGAAATTTTAAAGATACGTGGCAACCTAAGCTAAACAGACTAGACGGCTTCTGTTTTGGCTTGTGCAGCTGAGGGTTACATTGCCCTTATTCTTTATGAAAGTAATATTATAATAATGCGAAGGATCCATAATCGTCACCAAGACGGCAACAACTATATTATTTCACAGCAGTGACTGATAAGACACAGAGCAGATTCAAATATCGCTTTTCTACATGTTTACATCATGCTTATGTTTGTTGAGCAGGTGTATTGAATAATTATTGGCTTTAATTGCTGCAGCGTGATAATTAATTCACCAACGGTGCAACCTGAAGCAGGAGGCGTTCGATGACACCCGTTTTGAGTCGCAAGAAAATATTAAGGGGAGAAATCAGTTGGCTTTTTAGAATTGAAATCACATCCAACATAAAAATTATTCTGTCGAGAATTAAATCCCTTTCCTGTCATCATTGTACAGTAGCCTATACCAAGTGCAAGTGTATGTATGTACACACACACGGACAAAATTGTTGGTACCCTTCCATTAAAGAAAGAAAAACCCACAACGGTCACTGAAATAACTGTCTGATGATTTTCATTTGTAATTTTCAGTACATTTTTCTTTCTTTAACGGAAGGGTACCAACAATTTTGTCCACACGTGTGTGTGTGTGTGTGTGTGTGTGTGTGTGTGTGTGTGTGTGTGTGTGTGTGTGTGTGTGTGTGTGTATATATATATATATATATATATATATATAGATATAGAGAGAGAGTACATACATACATACATACATACATAGCTCGGCGAGAATGCTGCCTGCTCACTGAAGGCTCAATAAAAGAAACAAAACTCAATCATAATACTCCAAGTCTCTCCTCCCTGCTCGCATGCAAATTAACTTCTTACAGACTTGTTCCTTTGCTCTCATTCAAGGCAGAGTAAAAATCTCCTCAAAGCCTCAAACTTCCCACGCGTTACTTTGACGGCGTATTGCCGTCTCTGACCTTCACCCCTGACCTCTCTTTCGAGCCGGACAAGTAAGACATTATAGTTTGTGTCTTGTGTTTAATTAAATGAACCATAAAAAAAGAAAGAAAACCCTGACTGTGAACAACCACCAGGTAAAACAAAAACAAAGAAACGGAACGGTTCAGAACAAAAGAAACACCACGGTTGACGGTGTCCCTCAGGGGCATGCGGCTCATTTTGGTCCACGGCCTGGCAACTAGTTTATACTCGCCGTGGTGAAGCCGCGTCATCACGGCGGGCTCGTGGGACCCATAGTGGTCGCGATGTTTGTCGTGCACCTCTGAATTTTGTTTAACTTGGTGCGGCTTCACGTGACCGTCACAGTACCAGTTCACTGATAAAAGCACTATAAACATGTCTAGAGATTTTACAAAGAAGGCCAATTCGCTTTTATACGCTTTAGAAACAGAAGGTCTTAAAAATACATTGGAGTAAATATTTTGCAGCCAAATCAAATTGTTTACAGGATATTCAACCTTTGTTTTTTCTTATGCATTCAATACTTGACTTGTTTCTGTACAGGGCTTGTCCAAAGGCAATAAAGTAGCCAATGAATATGAGATTACAGATAATTACAATCCCTCCTCGTCATTGTGGAGGTTGGTTTATGGCTTTTTGCCGGTTACACCTACAGTCTATGGTCATATCTAAGGGTTACACTCGATGCCTTTTTGATTCCTCACAGTCCGTTTCGTTTGTATCTCTGGCGTTTCGGGGAATAATGCAACGCACAGAGTATCGACGCCTCTGTTCATGCTCGGAGGTTCGCGCCAACCGCGAGTTTAAACATAGCTTTACCGTTAATGTCGCACCATAATACACAACAGCACTACGCAGTAGAAGCTAACCAGCAAAGATGAAAAAAATGCCCAACTGTATGAGCTCAAGCGTCACGAATGAGCGAAAAGGAATGCCCTGACATGCAGCCCACTATTCACCCACGCAGCTGTTTTCACCTGGTTGGATTAGACCTCAGACCGCCCACTTTATTAGCTACCGTTGTCTGCTACTCGGCTCTCTCAGCTACACCTGTACAACCTAATGCAAACCAGTACGACAGCTCTGTCCCATATTCAACTGTTAAAAGAGACAAACGACGGCCAACGTCTGATTTTACTGAAACATTACAGCCGACTCTTCTATTAAAAAAACATAACTCATCTCGAGATCTTTAAGCAATGAGCCCCCCGACACTATGCAGACGCACTAGGCCTCCGCTTGCAGCCTCCTAATGAACAGGTGTGGATGACATTACTATTACAGGATCATGGTGCACATTGATAGTTTTTCTAGACTAGCTCTTGAAAAGGATTGAAGAATTGACAATGCTTTTCAGCACCAATTGATCGGACAGCAACCATTAAAGAATGCATTGCCTGACTGTCCATAGTGGTTTTTCTCTAGCAGAGTGCTGGGCAGTGCTTCAGCAACAAACAAAAAAGTGCCCCCAGCTCCTTTTTTTAAAAGTTCAGAGATTTTCCAACTAGAAGCACTGGTAGCGGCCGTGAAAAATAAACCCGGAACAATGGCTGCAGCTCTTTTTCTCTCTCAGCAGCCGAATACGCTCTCTCCTCAAAATTTTGTATGGACACTCAGCCTTACATGTTTAGGAGGCAGAGCATTAAATTAGCTGGACAAAATGACATAAAAATTGCCTCCCGTAAAACAGGCGATGCACTCAGACAGTCGGCAATAGATTTTTTCCAATTGTCCAACCCTGCAGGATAACAGGCCCAAAAACAGGTCTGTTGGTTAAGGGGCTCACTGTAGCCTGTGTCTGGAAGCTTCACCCCAGAACACTGTAAATATTTTATTTTTCATATTCTAATGCCAACACTGAAGTTATAGCTCCACTGCTGAGTAGCACTGGAAAATATATAGAAATGTTATCAAATATGGCCTAGTGCAACTTTTCAAATGGCAAGTACTTCTTAAATGTGTATAAAAATATTTTAAATTAAACATTGTGGTACTGTGTTCTGTCCTACACACATGTTCTACAGACTTCAGCAAAACATTTGTTTGGTAGAGATCCCAGCAAAAATGAATAAAAAAGAAAAAAAAAAGAAATCACACCATAATATTTGTTATGTTTTATAACGAAAATTATTTTTAAAAAAAATTATACAACAATTGGCATTCGCTTCAACAGCGCAAATCCCATCGCGATTGCAATATCAGTCAAATCGCAAAAGAGATATTTCCTTCAAAATGGTTCGGCCCAATTGCTGTGGTAAGACCATAACGGTTAAGAACACATTTAATAAGCAGTTATTACCTGTACTCCTTTAGGACAAACTCAGACATTAATGCATGTCGGGTCTGAAGAAGGGGAGCTCGCAGCGTGGCCACTGTGCCTGTGAGACAGAAGTGACAAAAAAAAGGTGGCCATTTAACCCCAAAATTCTCAATACGGACACATTATTATTCTCATTATTAGTTTCATGTTACTGAAAATATCTCCTATCAACAGAAACCAGTGAACACAGGCTCTGCTGAAAAAAAGAAGACCTGACATAATATTGATAACAAGTGAGGATCAACCGTTCCTCTCTCTTTTGTCTCACTATAAATCTAATAAGTCCACAGCTTTTTTTTTGGACTGTACATAGACATACATGCAGGTTCATTTGGAAATGTATTGACCGCCTTTTCACCGACAGCAAAATCAGTTCTACCCACTTTGTGCCAATCACATTCATAACCATAGTAATATTAAACGCATGAACAGGAAAACACCCCCGCACAGTATCACTTGCACAAGTGAGTAAACCTGTACAGTTACAATACAACATGGCAACCGAACCAGTGCTTTTAGTGCCACATTCTAGTACAACACCTTCCCAAGATGAAGCCTCTCACGCTGTGAGGATTGGCTGCTTTTTCCATTATCTAAGGGGATAACTACAGTTAAGGCTGTACCCAATGGTTCGCACCTCATGAGCTTCATTCATAACATTGATATTTTAATTATTAATAACCTACAGAAACATTGCGTGCTATACCTTCCACCTTCTCTCTATATAAAAACACACAGCGAGCAATGCTCAGTCCAAAAGTATTTTAAAAAATGACACATTCAAAAACAACGTTTTCACTGCTATGTTCACACAGGTGTATTAACGGGGCAGTTGAGTAGCAAACAGCACCATAAATAAAAATGAGAAAAATCATATTTTTCCATTGTTTTTACAGTGATGACATCATAAAATATGACAAGACATTCAAAGCTTAATTTTAAGATGTAAAAAAAAAAAAACATTTGGTACAGCTCTTAAAAGTGCAGTTAAAAATGAACCACACTTCTTTCACACTGTCTTTTTTTTTTTAAATTACACACACTTTTTTCCCCTTGTCAAAATCTTGCACCTACATTGCCCACAATGCAATGGACTGCCGAAAGTTCGGTCAGAGATTCGGCGTGTTATTCAAGTAGCAGCTAACATGGGCCTGCAGCAGATGTGAGGAGCTACAGCGGTCTAGTGAACTCACTTCTTTCCAACGGCCACACCCACGGTTCTGTTTTTTCCCCCCCATTTTCAAACTTAAGAATCCTTCAGACACAAGCGAGGCTGATTTCAAAAGACATCACTTGGACATCAGACGTCACCCAGCTCCCTCTGGAGACACTAAAAGCTTTATACTACTATTTTTCCCCAAACACACTAGTACTCCCAACACCTGGAAAAAGACTTTGACGTGGAAAAATGGTGGCGTTCCCCTTTAAAAAACTTTTGGCCTGTTAAACAAAATGAGCAGCGTGAAGACCTCACTTTGACTTTGGGGAATTCTTTTTTTTCTGTTACTATTTTCTGACATTTTATTGACAAAGCTTGTAATCAATTGTTCAGCAGATTAGTTAAAACACACATTACCAAAAATGGACTTTTTGTGGGGCAGTCATCAAAGTATGCAGTGTTGTTGTCCAAGTGTTTGTGACACCTGAGACAAACTTAACTTCAACATTAATTCCATTGAACGGAAAAAACGCCGGAGGGATCGAGATCATCAACAAGGGGGGGATTTCTCGCGTGCCACATTTACCGGATTCAGAGGCAATCAGGCCTAAATTTTATAACCCACAATGCAACAGGAGAGTGCTCTTTTTTTTTTTTTTACATGTTGATTGCAGAAATTGCCGACCTGAATTCAACATTATGCATATAAAGTAGCCATGCAAGGTCAGCAAGAGGGGGCGGGCGGGGAGGGGGGGGGCCTACATTAGCCTTCAACTCCATATGTCTCAGTCAGCTGTCAACCCTGTGGATCTGAGGCAGCCATGTTGGGGGAAAAAATGGCTGCCGTGATTATATGACTTATCTGCACCGGCTACTTCAGTCAGCCTGAGAGACTGGACTCTCTGCTGACATGGTCTTCAACAAACACTTGGGCTGACGTAAATCATTTAAATACCAATAACTTACACTCTAAGTCAAATTAAACCACACAGGAGATAAGCCTACAAATCTTGTTTTTTTTTATTATTTATAATTAAAACTGGATGAAACTAATGGAGTAATTAAACCGAGCAGGACTTGAGTGAACACCTGGACTGCAGACAGGTATGGCTCCTCTCGGGCAGCGCTATCTGACGTTAGATGGGATGGATATAAAGGAAGCTCAGGGAGATGAAGAGGAAAAGTTGCATCGCCTCACAACTGCAATTACGCTCCAGACGCCCCTCGTAACACCACACAGGGGGGGCAACTACAACATGTTGCAAATACGTGAAGCTATGCCTTAACCTTGGAGTTCGGCATGTTAAAAAAAAGAAAAAATTAATGCATGTTTACTTCTTCCGAGTGACTTGCTCCACAGTCGCGTAAGTTTAGGAAACGCGAGGGAACGCTGCATCAGTGGGAGAATAAAAAAAAAAGAGAGGCTGTAGACAGACGGCAACAAAAGGACTCCAGAATGAACGCGGCGATGTGTTGCTGCAACTGTGGCAATTATGATATCGACACACGGGGAAACCGACGAGCCACTTCGCGATCATGTTAAGTGTCTGTGGAGTTGAATAACCAGTTATTTTACACCCAAATAAAGCCCCCTCCCACGCGAAGACATTTAAAGTTGCAGGAAATCAGTTGTTTCTTACTATGAACTCGATGGAAGTTCAGGTGGCGTCCCCGTCAACGTCCGGCATTGTGAAAAAGGAGGCTACGGTACAAAAAAACACACAGTAGAAACATTTGCCTTCCTTCTCTCCTCTCTATGGATCCACAGCGACGGCGGCCATGACAGTCCATCCGGGTACTGACGTGCTCTTGACACTCATGTAGAAGCGGATGAATATGTATTGCCTTGTCAAATACCAAACTAGTGCCGCGAAAGGCATATTCTCGCAGGAAGCACAGTTAAAACAACTTTCACTCAAGTGGAAATGTGTTCTGTTTCACGAAACGCCCAAAAGAACCTTGCTGCTGTTTTCGCAGCATGAGCCCTACGTCATTCGCTGCCTGTGTGTGAGTGTGAGTGTGTGTGTGTGTGTGTGTCCTAGGTGGAAGAAGAAGCAATGAGCAGCAATGGCGGATATACGCCATTTCCTACTGAATACGTTTCATGTAGGCTGATATGCCTTTGTTGATTCCCGACCGGGCGTTATTTATTTTAAACTCTGAATACTTATAATAAATCATCTCTCTCCCTCTCTCTCTCTCTCTCTCTCTCTCTCTCTCTCCCTCTCTCCCCCTCGGACTCTGTCTCTCTCTCACACACGCACACAAACTTCTAATAATGGAGGACGTGAAGCTCAGACTATGTTACCTCATCGCCCTACTTTGTAACATTATAGCAGTACGCACTGACACTGTTACACAGCAGCTACATTAGCACCTTCGATTTAAAGGTGTCACAGTACATATATGTTCTCTGCTTGCCTCCCTCTTTCTCTCTGAGCCCCTGTGGAGCATTAAGAGTTGAACATTGACTGTTCAACCCCATATAGAATGCTGTAAAGGAAATAAAAGATAAACTAGTTGCCAATATATAGGTCAGATAAAATGTGAACGTTTGAAAAAACATATTTTCCCTCAAGGTCCATATTAAACCTTGTCCTGGTCTTTCGATCACGTCACATGATCTTCCTCAGCATCAGCTTTGTTCAGGTGTTCTGGAATTGCTTATATGCTTATATGTTTCCTATTTTATTAAAGATTCAAATTTAAAGTATTCAGGGTCATATTTCCTCACCATAGGCTTTAAGGCTTTTACTGGCGGGGGCTTGTCCCCTGCATCACTTTTTCATAAAACGATCCATTTTGTGTCACTGTTTGCCAGTTGACAGTGGAAAAAAATTGTAAAAGTCATTGAAATGATGCTTTATTTGAAATGCTGTGTTTTTTTGTTGATGTGAAAAAATATTTTTGTAAATTACCCCCACACCCCCAATAGTTTTTATTTATTTACCATTTGCCTGTATACCTCCGCGGCCCACTCGATGAAATTCTGAGGAACCACCAGTGGCCCCGGCCCAGCGTTTGAGAATAGCTTTGTTAAGGTATTCGTCATTCTCCAGGCATGACATAAAGTTAAGAGATGGCCATCTTATTTCTTAAATCTTAATATTTAGAGAGGGTTACCATCATCACACAATAAAAGACAACTGAACAAAACCGGAGCAGAATTGTGTATGTTACCATTTCAGTCCTTTAAACAGAGTTTCTAGAAGCACGATACAGGATTAATATTAGATTAAAGTATAGGCATACGTCATATGAAGGGTCATTTGCAGTCTAGCCTCTCTTCTTTCCTCTCTTCCCCTCCATCATCCTCTGCAAGAATAGACTCATCTAAGGAATCATGTATTGCCACATTTGGCATATTAAGGTGAAGTTGCACATGTCAAGCCTTTGTGGTAAGTAGCAAGGGTGTAAATATAAACAGTGCTGAACTAGAGCCTTCCAACAATAAGTTGGGCAAAGAACAACTCTTGCAAAATATACAGATACGAGATGAAACGATGTCTATGTATATAGTAAAACATTTATTCAATAAATGTGCAGTTTGCTCAATATGCCCTCGAAAAAGCAAACCCATCTATCATGGTTTTCATTTTAAGGGGGGTAAAATAGTTCTTGTAGAGCTCACTGGGGCCCATCATAGTAGCGTGCTCTGGGGTCCGTCATAATAGCGTGCTCTGGGCCCACGGCAAAATAGCATGCACTGGGGCCCGTAGCGTGCACTGGGGCCCATCATCATAGGATGCACTGGGGCCCGTCATAATAGCCTGCACTGAGGCCCGTCATAATAGCATGCACTGGGGCCCGTCATCATAGCGTCCACTGGGGCCCGTCATCATAGCGTCCACTGGGGCCCGTCATAATAGCGTGCACTGGGGCCCGTCATCATAGCGTGCACTGGGACCCGTCATCATAGCGTGCACTGGGGCCCGTCATCATAGCGTCCACTGGGGCCCGTCATCATAGCGTCCACTGGGGCCCGTCATAATATCCTGCACTGGGGCCCGTCATCATAGCGTGCACTGGGGCCCGTCATCATAGCGTGCACTGGGGCCCGTCATCATAGCGTGCACTGGGGCCCGTCATCATAGTGTGCACTGGGGTCCGTCATATCATAGCGTGCACTGGGGTTCCGTCATCATAGCGTGGTTGCGGTGACTCACACTTTCTCAAACACCTTTTATAATCTGCTTGAGACTGTCATCACTGTCCAGAGCCTTCAGTTATCAAGCTCCTCTTCTATGGAACCAGCTTCCACTTTCAGTCCAGGGGGCAGACACAGTGACCACATTTAAGAGTAGACTTAAGACTTTCCTCTCTGATAGCGTTTATAGTTAGGGCTGGCTCAGGTTTGCCCTGGTTCATTCTTTCCAGCCCCTTGATATGCTGCTATAGGCCTAGACTGCCGGGGGACATTTAGGATACACTGAGTTCCTCTCTCCTTTTTCTAGCTCTCCTTCTGTATGAATTCATGTTCTATCAATGCACATTACTAACTCTACTTCTTCCCCTGGAGTCTTTGTGCTTTCTCGCCTCGCAGGTTTCCACGGATCGTGGTTGCATCTGGACCCTGGTCCTGCCTCCTGGTTCCTGGTTCCTGCCGTGACCCTACTGACGCACATTCTTCTCTATTTTCCTTCTGTATGAATTCATGCACATTACTAACTCTGCTCCATCCCCGAAATCTTTGTGCCTTCTCGCCTCGCAGGTTTCTATGGATCGTGGTTAAATCTGGACCCTGTTCCTGCGTCCTGCTGTGGTCCTCCCCGACACCTACTGCTACTATTACATGAATCATTTCTGTCATGTGAATTGAATGTGTTGTAACTCTGTTATGCTGTTCATTCTGTACACATGACATCTATTTTTGTACTCTGTCCATCCTGGGAGAGGGATCCTCCTCTGTTGCTCTCCTGAAGGTTTCTTCCATTTTTCTCCCTGTTGAAAGGTTTTTTTGGGTGTGGGGGGGCGGGGTTTCCTGATCCAATGAGGTCCTGGGACAGAGGATGTCGTTGTGTACAGATTGTAAAGCCCTCTGAGGCAAATTTGTAATTTGTGATTTTGGGCTATACAAAAATAAATTGAATTGAATTGAATTGAGTCATTGAGTGCCTGCTGACTGATCACTCATCACTCTTAAACGGTAGAGACTGATAGAGACAACGGTTTCCCAAATTGGTCCAGTATTGAGGGAGAGCGCTGTAGATGGCAGCCGCTAAACAGGCTATACTATCTGGACCAGCTGGCACTGTCATTTACATCCACTAAAAGTGCTCGTTTTGACCACTGACAGGCTCAGATTGTTATTATAAGTGTCTGACAACATTACAGAAAGAGTCTCGCTCAAGGAGAAGTCTCGTTCTGAAATCTTGCGAGGTGACGTGTTGCCGAAGAGTTGGAACATGAGTGCCGGACTGTGTGCCAGTGGTCTTTGAATTTGATGGCCGTCCGTATTCATTTGAGCGGGAGAGGAGAGAGAGAGAGAGAGAGAGAGAGAGAGAGAGAGAGAGAGAGAGAGAGAGAGAGAGAGAGAGAGAGAGAGAGAGAGAGAGATGGTGCAAGGGCAGCAAAGCTCTGGAGACTGGTGGTGTCCTTGTGATTGCTGTGAGTCGCCTGTACCAATAGGAACCTCATTCTTGCGTTTGCAACACGGACCGCAGTTGCTGAGACGTCCACTGCTACTTGCAAAAGACAACGCTCAAAGTGCACAAAGGCCGAGGGAACAGGGACGACTTCACCAAGCATGTTGTCCATGATGCAGATGAAACTTCCCCTCAGCCTGGAGACGAGTTGTATCTTCTTGGTCCTCACGAACCAAAGAGTTTACCACATTTGTGCCTTTCTCCATTGCTGTGTAGAGCGAGTCCACTGCTAATCGGAAGTCTGATCCCCGGCTCCTCCAATCTGCATGAAGAGTCAAAGAGTTCAAGATACTGAACCTCCAAATTGCGTGTGCTGTGCCATCGGTGTGAGAATGTGTGAGAATAAATATTCAAATTAGATCCTGACAGGCAGGTGCTTTGAGTGGTTTGACTTTTGAACTATACCAAATGTAAGTTACCATTTACAATGAGAAAGTTCAATGTTGTCGATGACCACAGCAACAGCAGTTCATGCACTTTAATGCACAATGACGATTCCTGTCATGGTGAATTGAAGACAAAAAAGGTTTAGTAAGCAATTGTGAATATGCGACTGATGCCCTACTTTCCTGTTTGCTGGTTATCTGGTAATACCGGCTTAACGTCCTTCACACAGACTAGACCAGATGTGGGACCCAGAGACACATTAAAGCTGCCATTATACTCCATCGAAGCACTTGTCGGATAGTCAAATAGCTTCCAAACTCACATTTTTTAGAACTGCTTTTAATGTGTGATTGTTGTTTTTTAATTAATTAGTGTGTTGTTTCATGTAAAGTGTCTTTGAGTACTATAAAAATCGCTCTGTAAATAAAATGTATTCGTTATTATTATTATTATTATGATAAAAGTATGGCATTCAAAATCCTGTTTAAAGGCACCCTGTGGAGTTTTTTACCAATAGTAGCGCTATGGAGCAGTGGATTCATGGACGCGCATGTCGATGATTAGCACAAAGGGGCGACTGTGGTTCAGTGGTGAGCAGGGTCGTCCTTCAATCAGAGGATCAGCGGTTTGATCCCTGGCTTCACTAGCCCATGTCAATGTGTCCTTGGGCAAGACACCCCAAATTGCTCCTGTAGTTGTACCTATGTTGTGTGAATGTTAGCAAGCCACTGTCATCAGTGTGTGAATGGTGTCATGGAGTGTTAAAGCACTTTGAGTGGTGGGAAGACTTGAAAAGCACGATGCAAGTACAGGTCCATTTACCATTCCATATTTTGATTGGTGGCAAGAACCAAAATATGCAGCAATGCAAAGGCTGGGAGAAAGACGACTCCTTGCTAGTTAAGAAAATATTATTTCATAAGGAAGGAAATGCACTTGACATGTTTGTTGGACCTCAACGATACACACAACAGGATCATGTGTTTCAGTGAGCTGTTACTCACTGAAGTGCAATGCTCTTCCTTGTTTTCTTTGATGATGACTTGAAGGTGACGAGAACCTGAGTTGAGGTGTAAAGTGTGAAGAGACCAGTACAGTAGCCTGAGGTGTGCTGGCGTTGCTTATTACAACTTCAGAGCAGGAAGTTGTGAACATCCAGCACATGTTGTGGAGGAAGGCTGAGCCATCCAGTGTCATGGGAATGTTGGGTTGTGCAGAGCTGGGGAGGGGTGGGGGAGGGGACGTATTTGTGAAAGCAGGTCAATTGTCATTTGAAGAGTTAAGGTGCTTTCAGCCTCCAGTAACTTTTCTGAAAATAACTTTTTTATCATATTTGATCAAACTGTCTAACGATATCCTGACAGTAGCACATGATACAGATACTCTATGAAAAAATCTGGTTCCTCTACTGTTACTGTATTGCTTATTTCTCACCCCAAATATTTAATTGTACTGTTAGCTGTAAAATGAGAAAGTTTGTGAGCCATCCGCCATTTTGAAAACATTATTTGACAGCTAAACAGTTAGTAAAATATGTCTGCTCTACATACATATAACATACATTATTATCGCCACTAGACAGAGTTGATGGTAGTTGTTTGGTACAGCATGGTTAGCTCAGTTCCAATGCAAAGAAAGACCAACCGGCACCATGAATCCTTTTGACACATACACAAAAAAAAGCACATGAATGTGAAAATATGTACAGTAAAATACATGCACAGCTCTGCTTCCAGCAGAGTGCAGTGACCACCAGTGCAAACAAGTTCACTTATAAAACAGTTCAGTCCGGTGTCTGCACAACAGCACAGGTCAGTGTATGAGAACTTGTGATGGGGAAAGCCAACAAAGGGAGTAGAGTTTTCAAAGTGGTGTTGGTTGACATGGACCTGTAGCGCCTTCCAGAAGGGAGAAGCTGGAAAAGGTGGTGGGCTTGGTGCGATTTGAAGGAGTCTGTCAGAGTTACAGGGTGGTCAACAGCTATTTACAGTGTTTTAGAAGTATTGAGGAAGAGGTCGTTGTCCCGATGCCAGTGTACAGCCCGAGTCACCTCTTGTCGCTATAGAGTCTCGTCATTATTACTGATGAGACCAATGATAGTGGTGTCGTCCGTGTACTTGAATATTATTTTGACACCGAGCTGTGGTGAGATGTAAACTCGTTGGTGTAAATGGAGAAAACCAAACTCATATGCGTACTGGGATAGCTCTGTGATTAAAGGGGGGTGAATTTAGTGAATGCTATTGGTCACAATGGTCAAAGCCTGGCCTAATGCACCAACCTATAATAATGTGCTTTTTCTGATCCCGCCTCGTGGCCACAAGTGCGCCACAAAGCAAATGGCGATCAGCCCGTACGTGTCTGTATGTTTAAGATTCTTTTTCTTTTCAGTTTTGCCCCTGAGTCTGCAGCGGCCGAGCTAGTTGCCGGTGCATGGTGATGCAACCAAGCTCCACACTCCTTAAGCATCCACAGACAATGAGATACTGTACAAGCAGAAACACCTTGACAATAAGTACTCATACAGTAGAGATAAGAAATCTCTCCCTGTTGATGTTACAGTGATGGTAACAAACACAGTTCACTGCTTTTTCTAAAAACTAACACTATTTAGCATGTGTGCACTATCAAATCAGAGCTCATATTTGTTATGGTGACATGTTATTATGGACATATTCAACACTAGCAGTTCATAGCTAAACAGTTGGTACATTATCTCAGTGAGCTTCTTCTCACATCTGACAATGCAGTAAAAGGCTTTCAGCCTTGAGGATGTGTGCTAGTTCACAGGAAAAAAACTGCACCGAAATATAAATAAAGGTAAAGCCAACAAGGTCCTTAACTTATTAATCTATTTATAACTGCTGGTTCATTTTGTAGCTAGCCCACTTTAACTGGCCAACATGAACACAATATTCTAGAACAACACAGCAAACCCCCACGCCAAAGTGTAGGTCACAGATTCTTACGGCCATTCGTCCTGGCACCATTTTCAATAGTATCACTGAGGAGCAGCAAAGTCTGGAGTTTACAAATTGCAAATGAGTGTGTTTGGTCTATGGCATCAGTTACCATACCTGAACCTCAACCCGACCTCTGTAACAGGTTGACAAAGGCTTCTCCAAAATGAAGATGAGACAGGCCTAAATTTGGACAACACAAGTTGTAAATTATTTTCTCAATAACTCTAAATCGTCATTGTGAGGCCGTGGCTGGAAAATGCTGTATCCTGAATCCTCTGCAGGCACACTTGTTTGGTGTTGCGTCTGCTGGCCTTGAAGACTGAAGGCACATTACAACGGCCATGAGAGCCCAAGCACAGCAAATGAAGAAAATATCATCATCGCTTTGACAAAACAAGAAAGAAAGAAAAAAAAGACCCACTGCAAAAAAACTACTAATGTGCTTCAGTCTGGCCAGTGGGAGGCCCCCCTCCCTGTGCCAATCCCAACAGCATTGAGGAGTGATCACGTTTATTTGGACATTTCCAGCATGAGGACCCATTATCAGAACGGGAAGCTCAAAATGCACCAGGAAAGCCAAATGAAGCTTTAGCGTAAGTTCAGTCGGAAGACCAAACTCTTGCATGCCTAAACCCGTGATTTATTTCTCATACATCTGCCAATCACTTCTCACGCATGCTCACTCATTATTTACTTGCTGCTGATCGGGGAAGACGGCCCTCAATTACAAATCTCCCTGTAGAGTCCAAGCGCCAAAGACTCTGTCAAGACTTCAACATCACATATCATCTGTTAATAATAAACAATTATCTTTTATTTATCTGACTGGTCTCTCCTAATTGAAATTTACTAAAATGGTTTCAAGGATCAGTGTGTAGGATTTAGTGGCATCCGGCGGTGAGGTTGCAGATTGCAACCGACTGAACACCCCTCCGCTCACCCTCCCTTTCCAAATGTGTTGGAAAACTACGGTGGCCTTCAGGTAATGTAAAAAGGAGAGCTAGTGTTTGTTTTGGCCTTGCTGGGCTACTGTAGATGTTTCTACGTTGGTGCAACATGGCGGACTCTATGAAGACGACTCGCTCCGTATGTAGATATGAAGGGCTAATTCTAAGCTGATGAAAACACAAAATAAATCTTAATTTCAGGTGATTTTACTCAAATAAAAACATAGTTATGAATATTCTATTCCATTTCTGCACATAAATCCCCCTTAATCCTACACACTGGTCCTTTAATGCATAGCAATGGTAAAAAACATTATCTTACCGTATCAAATTCAATGCAAACTTTTGGGGCTATTACTAGTGTATGTGTCACAGTGTGGGGTTTTGTTAAGTGTGGGTTTCCTGTTTTACTTTGAAGGTTCCCTGTCTCGTGTTTCCTCGTGTCACTTCACTTCCTGTCTTCATGATTGTCTCCTGTTCTAAATTGAATCCTCCTGTGTCTGATCACCTGCACCTCCCCTGTATATTTAAACCCTGTTGGTCTTGTCCCTCCTGGTCGGTTCATCTGTTTTCTTTGACTGTTTTTCCCCCGTCAACAGCCTCGCCACGCCTAAGCAACATACCTCCGCCAAACAAATAAAGGCAAGCCTCATACAAGTAGTTTTCAAAGACGTCCTACTGACGCTGAGCTGTTTCTCAGTGGTTAATAAACGGCAACATTCAAATAATGTTAATAAAGAGCCAAATATTTCATTCAAAATAACGTGATGAAAAAAGAAAAATGATAGCTAATAGTGCATGCTCCATAGCAACGCCTCAGAATGTGCAGGCAGTCAGCCCAGGAGGGCCTATTTTATTATCCATTATCCATAATCGCTTATCCTGTTCAGTGTCGCGGGGGGAGCTGGAGCCGATACCAGCTGACATTCGGCAAAGGCAGAGTACACCCTGGACAGGTCGCCAGACTATCACTTAGAGACAGACAACAATACACTACCTACGGGCAATTTAGAGTTATCAATTTTAAGTTGCATGTCTTTGGACTGTGGGAGGAAGCTGGAGAACCCAGGAGAAGGGGCCTTGCTGCCCGAGGATTGAACCCAGGAGAAGGGAAAGTGCTAGCCACCACACCACCGTGCAGGCCCTATTTCATTCTATTATTGTTCATAATAAAAAAGTATTTAAATTGGAATGTGTCTATAGCTTACATATTGGCATACTTGGTGACCGCTTTGCGTTAGGCTGAACCACATCCTTAAGCTGTGATATAACCACAACATGCCACGGCCCGTCGTGAGCTCTTGCTCAAATATGTAGTCTCAAAATCTAGACTTTGTGTAAATGCTCTTAGATTAACAATGGTTCAAATGACAGAGGGAAATGCGAAACGGGTTATTTGTATTTTTACAGCTCATTTACTGCTTTGGTTCTGTCTCGTCGTTCTCATAGTTGATAAAAACAGGGCTCATAACTTGTGTTTTTTTTTACAATGTTGGAGAGCGAGTAACGAGAGGGGAAAGAGTTGTTAGAGTGCAGTAACCTGTTGGAAATATACAGCACTTCGAAGGACATTGCCAGTCATTTTTGTTCTATCCTGAGCCTGAAGCTATCAAGCATCTCAGCTCTGCTACACGGCTGCATTGTACTTTTGTATTGTTACACTCTTCTCTTGAATTTTCACAGAGAAATGTCCTTGTAACTGTTGAAATCTTCCAGAAGGCAAACATTCTGTGATTGTGTTGCTTGGGTAGCCATATAACACTAAAAAGAATTATACAGAAAAAAAGGGCTTAATTTATACAGAATCCATGGGAAATTTGTTTCTACTTAAAAGGGTTTTAGTGTCAGGGTCTGTAGTACATTCACGTTTATGTGGATAATATGGATAGTAAACCCCAGGAACACATTTCACTTTTTCACAAAGACCAATAAATGAAGTGCTCAATGGAAAACAAATGTACCCCCAACCTCCCAAAAAAACTGCTTTTGGCAAATCGGCACCAAAAAGTATGCTGAATTAGAATTTTTCTGTTTGCTAGGTACCCAATGATGTACAGACAATTATTCCAGGATGACTTTGATACCGAAGAAAACTTCAAAATGTGATGATTACTAGGACTTCTATGCAGATTTCTCTTGTTTTTTGCCATGGACGTCGAAGATAATGATATCCTCACAAAATTATTACTCAGAGGAGGAGTGTGATTTTTGGCAATCTGACACCAGTTGTATTTAAGTACCTTATTTAACAGTGTTAACCCGTGTCCAGTGTTTCTTACCTTTCTCTAGATCCGGTCTGTTTGTTATGTGACTCGTTGCCGGAGGACAACTCTACTTTGTGAGGACCTTTCTTAGAAATGGTATGATGCAACAAACTAACAGAGAGATTACAATTAAAACTATCAGTGCAGTTATTGCTATTTTTGCCAAAGTGGCTCCCCACTGGCCTAGCGTTTGTTCTAACCAATACCATGACCATCCATCCCTCCCAGCTTTGTCTTTTATTTCCTGTTTTAACCTTCTATGTTTAGACATGGTCATACTGAATGTTCCTTTGGGTGCAGTGTTATAAGGTATAAAATACAGCAATGTTCTCCAAACATTTGAAATATTCTGCTTATTTCAGCTAGCATCCAATCTAATGCATGTCTATTTTACCATGCCAGTCTACTTGTCTCCTGTAGCTGTTCTCCTAATGCCCTAAGAGCCTCACTTGTGTAATTAATGAACTGCTGCTGGTTATGATGGATATAATTGATCCAATCAACATTTTTGTTCGGTGTCAACCATGGAAATATGGATTCGAGGCCTGCTTTTATCTCATTTATTTCTTTAAACTCTACAGGGATCTCTCCTTTGTTGCATTGTACCATCTAAATATACTCTGGGGTCTGAGGCATACTGCCTCTTAAAACTGTGGGTTCCATTTGAGGACTCGTTTACTGTCTGCTCACTTAAGACAATGGAGAGTGGCAACCATTATCGTTATATTATGGCTTGTCTGATCTAGTGCAAGAAAAAACCAGAAAGCGAAAGGTAAAGAAAAATGTTTTATTTCTCTGTATGGTTCTTCACATTATGTTGTCTGACACTTAGAATAATGCTGAGCCTGTCGGTGGCAAAACAAAACACTTCTAGTGGACGTACATTGACGGTGAGGGATTGCCTCATATGCAAATAAGTTACAGCCCGTTTAGCGGTGGCCGTCTGCTGCGTTCTCCCTCAATGCTGGACCAACTTCAAATACTGTTGTCCCCATTAGACACTTAGACACAAAAACATGAGGAAAATAGAGTTGAAGAATACCGAAGTTGCCCTTTAAAGGAGTGTTCCTCATTCATCTCCTAGCCTGCTCAGTGACCTTTCCGTCACTTCCCTGACCTTATCACAATGAAATACAGCTTGAAACCAAAATAATGCAGAATTCTTTCTCTTTATTTTACATAAATTACAACACTGCCAGACCCCATGCATCCTCTTCATGTACACGTATAAACATTTATTGCACATGAAACTGTTCAAACTTCAAAGTCCAGTCCCTGTTGAGAGCATCATGCTGGCCAGCAGAAAATGACATCAATGAAAGAAACACAAAACGTGTCTCACAATACTTAAACAATTTATTACCATACATTGATAAAGTCATCAATTCTGCAGTTCAATAGCTGTAATTTAATGCACTATACACATCCTCAGTTACATGGCTTTCAACTGCAACCAGCTGATGAGAACAATCACACACACACACACACACACACACACACACACACACACACACACACTCGTATACGCACACAGTCCCTATGGTATATCTGGAATGATATCTTGTATCATTGAACATACAGTACGTTAAAATTACACATGTAAGTTTACAGTGACATTCTTATGCTCATCGACACTGCTGCACGAATGCATACTGAGTTTGATTTTCTACTGAGAGGCTAAAATCTGATGGGACAATCAGGATGTAGCACTAAAAACAGCCGTGTGGTAGCGTGTACAAGTCCGCATAGACAGCGCTGATATTGAGGTGAGGCGATGTGCATTTTAAAAGGAGGTGTCCGTGGCTGTCGCCTGGCGACCCCAGATCACTTTTTCCACAAAGCATTTTGAAGCCGTTGTCGGTAATATTTGCGCAGCATCACCAGAAAATATCACTGGGTGTCCGCAAGGCCAGTCACTCTCTTACTTCAGCGGCTGCTGAGATTTTAAGATTCCTATACAGGGAAGACGATCCATACTCACTCTCTACTCGTCAAATACGGACGCTCAGTCGGTGCCCCTCGCCGTCTGATACCCTCGCACCGAGGCACCTCTAAGCGTCTGTGTGATGGGCGGTCAGAGCAGCTGATGTAGCATAAAGAGCGAGAAAGTGTACATAGGGCAAGTGAGAGTGGAGGTTGAATGGGTCAACGCAGGACTTTCACCCAGGAGACCACTGTTTGTGTTCCGTGTCAAGTCAAGTTGACTTATTTTACCGTAGTTTTGTTATACAACTTAAGTAGTTAATTAACACCAATTACGCAAAAACTGACTTATAATATGTAACAAGCGTACGTGTTTTGACCCAAACCACGATCTTTTCCAAACCTAACCAAGGAGTGTTTCCACATAAGTAAACCTACGTCGGTTTATTTTGAAAAAAGACTGTACGCATGTAATGAATGGAAACTGTACGCTTCCTGCGAACACAGAAGTTTATTTTGAAAATATACTGTGTACACTGTACGTTTCCGGTGAACAAGGAAGTTGTTTTTGAAAAGACACACATGCATGTAAGATCGGAGACTGACACGTCGTCCCTGACAGTAGAGGGGATTCTAGAGCATCATCTGTTTGAAAGTTAGGGCCACTGACCGTACTGAAGTGTTGGTATTTGACGAGTTGGGAGTGAGAGTGTGTTGGGCAAGCTGGCTCGGTTTTGTGTGTTTGCTAGGAATGCTCCACACTCCCAGGTCAAGTTTAAAGAAAAAACTTGACCTGGGAGTTGTGCAGTTTCACCAAAACTGCACAATCCTCTAAAATCGTTTTTGAATCACAAAATGTGTAGAATTGTTTAATGTTTTAAAACGTTTTCAGTTACGAAACACATTAGTAATCATGCTGATATCTGATGGTGGCCAAATATTTCGGAGAGTACCAAAATATTAAGACTTTGGACAAAAATTTATTTGACAACTTAACATGAGTCAGACTTGTCATGTGTCACGGCCATTTAAATGCTATTGTAGGGCCACCTATATTTGGCTGCAATTGTCCAGTGCATTCAGGGGTGAATTTTTGTGGATTTGTATGGAAAATGGAGGAAAACAGTTGTAATCTTGAACCAACAAGTCAAGAAAAATGATTTTGCTTTGGCCGCTACGCAGTTGAGGAATTACGAGCCAAAACATAAAGTGCTTTTGAAATGGCCCCACTTTCTTCCTATTTCTACCAAGTTGAGATTGTTTTGTCAACTGCTGTTTCCAAGGTCAAGAATGAACAGTCAAGTCATGTCGCATGCTGACATATTAGAACTGTGTGGAGAACTAAATCAAACGTGTGTTAACCCAATTAAACATGTGATGAAGTGACACGTACTGAGTGCATATTTGTGCTTCCATCAGTGTTACTGCGGATGAACACTGTTTCTGTACCGGCTGAGTTTTGCCGTGCAGCCTTATGTCCTTCTGACCCTTTAGTTGTTGTCCACAGAACAACACACAAACACACATCTGGTGGATCTGAATGCTTGATGGTTTTACATTATAATCCTTAAGATTTTAATCATATTTGCCCCTGTTAAATTTCATTTTTAGTCTGTTATTATTTTAGTTGATGTCTACTATAGGTGTCCAGACCTGATTCCTGCGGCCTGGGGGCCTTGCTGGCAGCATCCATCCACGATTGCGTTGCATTCAGTTATCAGACAGTTGGAGAGCAACATGAGGGATCAAGCTGCCAGAGCACGACATAAATCAATGAAACAAGATGTCCAGACTGTAGGCGCCACATACATCTCTTCATTTTTCTCTTCTGTCCTCCTCATACTTTTTATATGAGTGACTCACGGCTGGTGCCTAAAGTTGGGAAAAACAAGCATTCCACGTCCACGGAGTCAAATCTTCATGCCAAGCTTGGCTTTCTGTGGAAAGGACATAGGATCATCAGGTTAAATGCATTACACCTGTCTATCACCTTATACAATCAGCATTTTAAAGCTACATAAACAAGAGTCGGGAACTTAAATGGAAATCTGTCCTTATTTTGAAGTGAGAATGATACACATTTTGGTTTAACTTCTGTTTGGTCCAGTGCTTTGTACTTGGTAGAGAGAAAGCGGGCAGTGCTTAGAACTAATTTAAATTTTCAAACACTTACATTCACAATGTAAGGTATGGATTTGTGGCCTTCAATAGCCGCTTCACATTTTTACATCCTGTCTCATGATAGTAGCCTATTTACATATTTACATTAATTAACATGACGTGTTCAAGAGACTTAAAGTTACTATGAGGAACTTTAACATATTGTGTTGTTTTTAGTGGTCCCTGTGGATGAAAGTGGTGCTGTTCCCCTAGCTCCATGGTCTCTTTAGAAAACCTCTCATTTTACTGCAAAACGATCTAACAGTCTCCCCAGCTCAGTCCTGGTTCTGGTTCTCCCGTGCCACCCTCCTCTCCAGCAGGCCCAACAATACAGCCTGGGCCTTCAGCAGCATGGTGGGATTTTAGATTACTTTTTGTGGTACTTGTATGTTCCCCTTCTTTGTATATTTGACTGTTGTCAAACACGCCTAACAAAAAATTATTAAACACTTTAAAGTGTTATAAACCATTTATTACTTATTAACTGCTTGTGAATTCTAAATAGGAGGACTTAAAGAAATATAATTTTACAGATAATTCTCAGAGCTTTACTGTCAGTCGTACTTAGTTATGAGGAAAACATACTTCTTTAGATAAACAGAGGGATCACAAGAACAAGGGTAAAAGGTGAACTTACGATGCCTGAGGCATGTTTTGGTTTGACGCTGTAGGAAGCCTTCTCCTTGGCCTGTCGGAAACACTCCTCTGCTGCTTTTAACCTGCAGAACACACAATATAAATGCAAGTAATAAGAATACAACAATACTGATTTTGTGGCTTCTTAAGAATACTGGCAAAGCCCTGCGGAACATTTGTGCGTGTTCAAAAGATATTTGGATGGAACTCCATGGATGGATTTCCACCTGTCGAAATATCTATTTGACCAATGAAATAATAATAATAATAATGTTCCAACTGTCATAAAGAATATTGCCTTCATTCTGCATAATAATTAGCCACGTGCCTCTGTTTGTTTCATGGAGAAAGGGCGTTTGTTTTTTGGGGTAACGGAGTGTCAGACAAATAGGCTTTTTTCAGTCAAATGGGACATTTTTCAGACGATTGGTGTTTCGGAATGATGGACCTCCGGATCAACGTATCCTCATACAACGGTGCGTATGACATCCTACGAAAAGTTACTCCTCTTTTTTTGTGCGTTTTCTGACAAAAGTCAACCTGTCAATTTCTGCTTGTTACATGCATATAGCCTTTTAAAAAAATAAACTCACGTCTTCAAAGGAAAATACTCAGTTAGGTTTAGGCAACACACAACCCCTTAACCTGTTCTACCCGACGGCTAGGTTCAGGAAAAAAATGTCGTTTGGGTTTAAATAACAAGTGCAGTTACTGTAGTAAGCAAGTTGCATAAAAAACAAATCAACGTCATTTTACATTCGATGCATGTTCGAAAAAGAAACAGCAGTTTCTAGAGCAGCACATGTTACCGTACCTCTCCTTGAGAATTACTTTGTTCTCCTTCTTCCACTGGTCCTTGAAGTCGGAGGAGAACTCGTGCCAGACGCAGAATAAAGTGTTGGGTGAAGGCTCCTTCTCTCCTGACTTGGCCTTCACGGAGAAGAACACTGTGAGCTCCAGGAACCTGACAGGACACCATCAGAAGTTTATTTATGGACATTCCCTTTTTATCCATGAGGTGAGAGGAAATATGACACTGGAGCTAAAAAGCCTAACGGTGCAGACCACAACATTTAAAAGGGAATATATCTTACACTTTATTCCACTACAGCTATATAACAGCTACAAGGTACTTTTCAGATTAACAGCTGACATAAAAACATATATGTTTATAGAATATAATGTAGTGTTAAAGAATAGTGGTTCCCAATGTTTGGGGCTTGTGACCCCTTACAATAAATCAGTTGTCAGCAGGTCCAACATAAAGACATTTGCCCTCTAAACATTATCTTTGATCATTTTAGGCCTGAAGAGGCCCGCTTTTGGATCTCCCGTGCCTCCCTTCCCTCCAGTGGGCCCAGCAATCCGGCCTGGGCCTCCAGCAGTGGTCCCAGCGGACACTGTGTGCAGCCCAAAATTTTGGTTCTGTGCTACAAGCACACCGACCTCGCATGACCTAGATAAGTAAACTGGATGCTTGTTTTGTGCACTGTACATACAGTATGAACTGAAATTCTATTCAGCTCTCTTGTACAAACTGCTCTCAGTGATGGCGACAGTTAAAATAAAGCAGATGAAGGGCGTTAGTATGGTGCGTAATGTAACGTGTTTTTCTTACAATTTGTGAGTGCTGCTGAGTTGAGCATCCAGGGTCTCCAGTTCACTTTTAGCTAAGAAAGGAGAAAGAATACAAGAGGTCAATACAAAAGTGACACTTGAGAAAGTACTTGGGTTTGTTGTTAGCGACTGCTGCCCACTTGTCGGTCGCATAGACTTTATTAGTTTCAAGCTAATGCACTGATCGACGTTTGGTGGAGGCAACAGCAACGCGCAACAGCAACACGCCCACAAAGGCAAGACAGAATGAGACAGCTGGCAAGTAAACACGGAAACTGCATGATTTAAAATATTCAAAATATTTGCAAATGTTTAATGGGGATGGATTCAACATGTTTGTGAGAACCAGGCAGCAACCTTCAATTCTGCTGAGTGAAACGGAGGGTGCCTTAGGACAGGGCTTACTGTGATTGACAGGTCGCTGCCGCTACCAGCGCTGTATACGGCGTCTCTACATCACTCCTCCGCATTCCAAATATGGTAACTTCCCATCATTGGTTGCAAAAAACAACAACATGGCGATGGCCGTAATCCAAGATGGTGACGGCTAAATTGTTGAACTCGATGCTTCAAGACGGCAGTCCACAAACCAATGGGGGACGCCATGATGACTACGTCCACTTCATAAATACAGTCCATGGTTAGAACTCAAGGGAACACATAATGTGCTTTGGTGGGAAACAGTAGCTGCAGAAACTTTGTTGGTCTACAACAAAACAACACACTTTTAAGTTCACCCAAACTAAAACACTTTAGTTTTGTCAGTCACCTTGCTCAAGGAAGTCATCCATATTGTCTTTAAAGGGCTGCAGGTTATCCTCGTCTGAAACCTTGCACACCTTTTCCACCTCTGATGTACACGCTAATAATAAAAAAAAAAGCAGACAGAAATTTTTCAGAACATTTTTGTGTGAAATACAAGTAGACATATCTTACAGAGTGGTTATTATATAGTTTTTTTCACGATATGTAACTATATCATAGTTTTAATCCATTCCACCTACTATGTGTATATATGTTTAAAATCTCTAACTCTTTTCAGTCTGTACTTAAACATTCCAGATATGTAATTTACCTTTGGCAGCCATTTGATGAACCAACAGCAGAAGACTGAGGCTAATTACCATGTAAGCTGGATACTGTGTGTGTGTGCGTGTGCGTGTGCGTGTGCGTGTGCGTGTGCGTGTGCGTGTGCGTGTGTGTGTGTGTTACCTCTCAGGTCCTTCCTGAGTCGATTCAGGTCTTTCTGAAAGTCTTCAAACTTCATTTGCGAGGACTGAAACAGGTCGTGAGGCTCAGGGAGAGGGTACACACACGTCTCTCTACCAGCATCCTGAGAATGGACAGACACACACACACACACACACACACACACACACACACATATATAATGACATTATGTAAAAAACAATTAGGACCAATGTCTGATGTTGTTTTGGGGCCACCATGTGATGTGAAAATGTTGCGAATGTCCGTAATATGTGTTTCTTATCCTGGGTTTGCTTTGTTAGACTAATGTGAGAGTATACAATTAGGGACAAAATTAGCATCGGACAAAGATAAGAGTCAAAAGGGAAAGAGTAACAATTTGGGAGGAAGTATGTAACTAAAGCGCTCACCTCATCGAAGTGTCTGAGGTAGTATGCGACAATGTAAGCAAGAAGACTTTTCATGCCGTCCTGCATGTGGAGAAAAAAAAAAAACATTGTCACCTGGATTTAACAAAGATATTTACTGTGGCTTTGTCCCATGCGAGCAAAACTAAACAGTCCCTCAACAGCACAGCTTCATATAATGTATAGTATGACGTTGTACTGCATAGTACTTAAAAACATAGTATAGGACTAAAGACATCTACCCTTACGATTATGAGTACTACTCTGTCTACTGTGTTTAGCTAAATTAGCAGTTACTGAAACACCGTAAAGAAGACTGTTGTGGCTATATATTTCATAATCTTTGTGTTTGTTTGACTTTTTTACTCATTGGTTTCCAGGCTCTGGCCCACCCCCTTCCGTCGAACTGTTTCCGGCCCCTAGCTTGGGGAGGGAAGTGACGTCTGAAATTGTGTCATCATGATACGATAGCATGCGTTCACTAGCTTGAATAAGCCACACAACCTCCCAACAACCTCGATATTTCAATTAAAACTGTAACTTATGAAGCTATAGCATATCACAAAAATAGCTTTCTTTCATCTTAAAAACATCGCCTGTCTGCGCCCCTGATCTGAGCTGATGACGTTGGGTGGGCTAAAAATGATCTCATTGACACACAACAACTTGAAGTCACATAAAGCACACAATTGCGAATTTTGTGTTGAGTGAAATTAATTAGTTCAACTCCTTATGAAAATGTCTATATACTGTATGTTTCCATAAATATAGAGTCAAGCAACACTGCCAACTACAAAGAAGGTAAATGTTAAGTAGATATAAATTCTAGAGGTTTAAGAAAATATGGATACACTTAATTATTGTGATTGTTATGTTTTTTGAAACTGTATCGATTCTAAAGAACACTGTCGATTTTCAATTAGTTACAAAATGTATACAGTACAGTTTCTATATAGTATATGTAAGTCTGTTTACATCTGTTTACATACAAAATAATTATGCTTACTCAGATTTTATTCAGGTTGTGGTTTGTTCTTTATAATTTGCCCGATTTCCTAACATATGATTAAAAAATGCAATATATCTACCATCGCAATATTTAACAATATATAGAATTGGAACCCCTTCATCATGATACATATCGTATCACCAGATTCTTGCCAAATACATACCCCTAATAAACTCTATATTGACATGTAGAAAATACTTCCGTCCAGCATGGACCAGTCAGTACAGAGTAGACTGGCAGCTGGAAGGGTGCCAGTTTACTCGAGCACTGCTGAGGTGACCTTGAGTACCAAACCTTGGGGCCTCTATGTGTGTGCATGTGTGTATTCCGGGCCTCTCTGTGTGTGTAAAATAACAATGTATGAACAAGGGGATTCATGAAGTAATTTATCTTCTTCTTCTATAAAGAGCACAAAAAGTAGAAGAGCAGAATTGTTATGAAAGTTTCATAAAGTTTCAGTGCCGTTTGTTTCCGCTTAGTCCCCTCTTTACTCACGCTGCTCTTGACATCTTTGAGTTTGGGCAGGATGTCGAGGGTGAAGCCATCAGCTTGGCCTCTGGTTCGATTGCCACCATTCATGAAGTTACCGAAAGCCAGAACCAGACCGAGAACCTGCTTCACAGTCGGACTGTCCTGCAACGCCTGCAGAGACAGACATAGGGGTGTGAAGCAGAGCTACTAACACAATGGAAGAGGCACTTTCCATAAGGGGGCAGGCAAAGTGATGTTGGAAACATTTACACCAAATCTCAAGAAATGATTGCAAAGCCAAAAACCTGTGTTCACTGACTGTATCTCGCAACCTGCGCTATAGCCAGAGATGATGCCACTGTGCGGACGGATGAACTGTTGTTTGTCGAGAAATAGTTCCTGCATGTAATCGACTTTCTCTTTGAAACAGTCCTCCCACAGTACCAACCAAGTTTCTTTCTCCTGGCAGGCATCAAGGGGCCGTTTATTTTTTCCCAGTTTGGAGAGTTTGACTCACCTTGCATACCCTCTGCAGTGTGTCCAGTTTCTTCATTATGGAAGACATGCACTCAGAGAAGCTGGACTGGAAGAGGATGCAGAAGACTCTGCTGGAGAAGTTTGGGATCAGGGAGAGCTGGTGGAGAAAGCTGAAACACAAAAGGAAACACCAGCTGCTTTGGATCCAAACTCATGTCCTCTGTCATCTCTCCACACACTCTTTTATACTCCGTGTGCTTTACAGTCTTTACTGGCTGACGCACGGCATTCATCATTACGTCTGCTCATTGGTGTTGAAGTGTCAGAGGAATAACACCAAACTCACTGCTCGGGTTTGTCCAGAGGTTTGGCGTTCTCCTTGTCTTTTGAGGCCTTGATGTGCTTTTCAATCTTGTCCAGTTCCTCCTGTTGTGCCCTCTGAGGGAGAGACACAAGAGACCGAGTTTTATACAATTACAACAACGTTAACAGTAGAAAGTATACACCAGGGGGTTTTCAAATCTGATAATATGGGACCCCACTTGGACAAAATTGAGACAAAATACTCGCAAAGGACAATAAAGGTAATTACGTGCGTAAGTCACACTGAATCAGGAATATGTGTTTCATGTCTGTGTGCTCAGATTTGAGAAAAGGTTTGAATTTTGATGCAAATAACAATAATCGGGAGTCTCTAACTTAGCTTAAACTGACTTCTAGTTTTTAAATTATGACACCGTATCAAAATTCAAATCCCGAACAGATCTGTAATTGTATAGCATTCATATAGGCAACGTGCATAGCAACATAAAAAAAAATATTTTCCTCCCATAATCAGGACATTGTAATTAAATATGAAAACACTATACAAGAAGGCTGCCATCCTTGAAACCATTAACCTACTAACCTTTCACCAAACTTGTTCATCTGCACTAACAAATTCTGAGGGTCAGCATAAAATCAGGAATGTGCTACCTGTATGACAAACTACCTCTGGAAACTGTAAAATAAAGACTCAACTCCCCAGACTTCCTTTACAGACAAGTGATCAGAGTCAATCATAGTCAGACAAGCAAGATGAACGGACTGTGTATAGTGTGTGTTACTCACATTTTCGTACAGGGCCTGCAGGGTCTCCAGGTCAACTACTGTGTTGTCCATGTTTAGGATGGCTTAAAACAGAGAGAAGGAGATGCCACAAGTCTATTCAGTAGCAGTCAAGGATCAGCCTGCACCTCAGTGTTTTAGGGTGTTTTAGGGAGAACACCATTGTTCTGATGGCCCGTTATTCCGAAACCCCAATAGTCTGAAAAATGTCCCATTGCACCAAAAGCCCATTTGTCTGACAGCCGTATTCCGAAAAACAAACATTGTTCCGAAAGCTGAAAATACACAATTTCTGCAACAAACAGAAGCACATGGTTGATGATTATGTCAAATACTCTTACCTTAACACTAACTCATCCAACTCCTCATGCCTAAATCTAACCAACTTTACCAACGAAGGCAACAAGTAAGTTGAGTCATGCCTTCGATATAGTAGGAGAGAAAGATCGGAAAGTTCCGATGATGTCATTCTGCATAAGAATTAGCCATCTGCCTCTGTGTGTCGCACAGAGAGTTTGTAATTGTGGAGCAATGGGCCTCCTGAACAATGGGTGTTTGTTTTCGGAATAACGGGACGTAAAACAAATGGTCTTTCAGTCCAATGGGACGTTTTTCGGACTGTTGGGATTTCGGAATAATGGGCCTTCGGAACAATGGGTTTACATTAATGGGTCCTTTTCATTCTTCAAAAACAAAGGAAGAAAGACTGGAGGAAAGAGAAGGAAAATAAGATATCTCATCCTGACTCTCGAAGTCAAAATGATAAACTTGCTCCAAGCAGAGACAAATACTGCAAAATCACATTTATTGCAACTTATAGTAAAGATGTTACTATGTATCCAGTGTCAGCTATTACTGGCCCCAAATGTCCATACAGTCAGTAGAAGCACACGTGCACCAGATGTGATTGTTATACCACAACCACTGTTTTGGTAAAATGTACCAAGTAACAGACATAAAATATCTTTGCCTTCAAGACTTTTTTGTCAGGTTTACTCAAGGTTTAAGGCATGACTAGACAAATAACCATCCACTTAATATGTATACAGATATATAGGTAGGTAGGTAATTTATAGTGTTATAGAGTTTTCTCATCCTTTGGGCACAATCATTCTCCCCTTTGGCTAAAACTCGGCTCGGACAGCTGAATATGCGACTAATTGGAGAGATGGATCTCTGGAAGGTACCCTGTGTGGCATACAGCTATCTACATTGTGGTATTTCAAGAGGAATAAGAACTATGTATTACTGTAACTATCAAGCCATTACAAAACTGATGAACTCACCATGCTGGATATCTTTCATGTCAAGATGCAGGGAGGACATGAGAATTCCTACCGCCTGAGAGCGTTTATTGTTCAGGAGCTTCACGACCTGAAAACACAGATATGAAGCTCAGATGTGCTGTAGCTTTGCCATTGCTGTGCATTTGATGTTTCTATATTTTCACTGATATGGTGCCAACAATTGTGCTGTGACTTTAAAAATGTCTGTTAAACTAATACGTATTAATAACTAATAGATATAGTATGTATGTATGTATGTATGTATGTATGTATGTATGTATGTATGTATGTATGTCTGTTATATATGATAGATGTCCATCATATATCACCAAACCTTTTATTGACAGAATATAATTTAGGGGTTAAGATTCAATAATTTTCATTATAATAAGCCATTTAATAACCTTAGATAGAAAACCAAGTCGCCGGAACAAAATGTTGGCATTTTATGTTTCTGCAAGCCACGGATATCTTCAATGTTGAAGTTTCTTAAAAAGAAAATATATACCCTGTTTCATATATGTCTTGTATCGCGCCAGCAAAGAAGCACAACGCCACTTGGTTGATTTTGTCAAACAGTCGGTTAGGTTTAGCCAACAAAAATACTTGGTCAAGAAGAAAAAACTTGTGTTAAAATAATGACGTAAAAACGTGAATAAATAAATAAATAACACCAATCCTTAGCAGACTTTCTTACATAATATTACATAATAAACGTAAAGTCAATGTTTACTTTTGGTTTCATACGGGACATGAATAGCGGTATTCTGGGCTGAAGTCCTTTTTGATTTTGACCCATCCATCAACCCTCAAACCCACAGTTAGTGGACTTACTCACTTATTATACTCGTAATTATACTATGTAACATAATAACGGGCGAGCCCGGGTTTATCGACATAAACACACCTGACGTCACAGCAACATGACGCTGCTCACAGGGAATTACCTTTTCATCATTTTTTACTTATTTAGTGTTTTATGGCGTGTTTGTGTTGCGAAACACGCTGTAACAACATTGTAACTAACATGTCCACTTCCATTCAGTGGACTTCTTTGCGAGCATACTAGTCTAGTCCTCCAGTCTCTTTTAACAGGGTTCCCACCGATCCTTGAAATGTCTTCAATTGGATTTTCAGAAGTATTTCCCCACAGCAGTCTCTAGTTGTTCATTTAAAGATGGTTACTTGATACACTGTTTCTCTTCGTTAACGGTAATTGAGTGGGTGTACTCGGACGCATTTAGACTTGGAATTATCGACTTCCGACTTGCAAAGGATTGCAGCTTAAGCCGCTTGCTCTGCGCATCACTTGTTGTACTACCCTGTCTTGCTCTGACCGAATGCAAAACTGTCCACATTCAACGTATCTGTTGTTTGCAGGAACATACAATGCAACAAAAACTATTTCTTGCCAATTGGGCTGTAATATATTAAGCCACATCAAGCCCCTCGTTCAAATTAATATGTTAGAAATATCAGATTGGTTGTTGTTGACCTTATAGTTGCGACTACAGCATGTAACACACACTTAAACACACAGACCTGTTTGGCCTTGGACTTGGTGATGGTGTCAGAGAGCGGCTGCTTCTTCTCCTTCACAGCTGTTTTGGAGAACAACTCTACAAACTCCACAAAGTCCATGTCAGGCTCCTCGATTGTCTCCCACACCAATGAAGAAGAAACCTCCCTGAGAAACGCAAAAGAGCATTTACAGATGGATGGTAGGTTGTTCAGCAGTGTGAATAGGTATGATGATACAATTATTCTGACTTTTCAAATGAATAAGAAACCTTTAGAAAACAGGTCTAGCAAGAAGTCAGAAAACATTCAGCGACAGACTAAAACTTGATGCTTTGGTTCTGCACATGGGATTTGTTAATAATATAATATACAGTATAATAAGAAAAGCTTTATCTTTTAGGTAATTTAACACACCGACTGCTTTCTGCACTGACTATAACAGAAGAGCCAAGCAGTGCATAGTGAACACAGCTGGAAGGATCATTGGTGCCTCACTCCCCTCCCTTCAGGACATATATAACACCCGCCTCACCCGCAAAGGGACCATGATTATGAGCGACTCCACCGCCCCCTCCACCACCCCTCACACCACCCCTCACACCACCCTTCCACCACCCCTCACACAGTCTCTTCAGCCTACTGCCCTCTGGGAGGAGATACCGGAGCCTGCGTGCTCGCACCACCAGACTCACAAACAGCTTTATCCACCAGGTTGTTAGGAAGCTGAACTCTCTCCCCACTCTCCCACTCCCTCCCCTCTTCTAGACTCCTCTGTCTGTCTGTCCGAACTGCTGCTAATACAGAATGATCTTTTTTTTTAATATCAACGTTGTCTATATTTTAGTCTTTTAGAAATGTGTTTTTAATCTATTTATTATCTGCATGCACTTTATTATATGTCTGCTTTACCGTTGGACAAGAGAGAAACATCATTTCAATTCCTCTTTGACAAATAAAGCTGACTTTGACTTTAACTTTGATGTTTTCACACTTTTCTCGATCGTGTTTGGGTTCAGAATGCAAGTGAAGCTAAACAAACCACAGCATCATCTTGAGGCTATTTGGGCTACACCATCCTTACTTTTTGGTGTTCAGCTGGATCCTGGTCCAGTAAAGGGGCTTCATGGGTCTGGGGGGTTCCACCACAGCCTTCCTGGCTGGCTTCTCCTGGGTCAGACCCAGAGCATACAGCCCCATCGGCAGAGGAGGAGGCAGGGAGCCCAGAGCTCCTGGAAAAGCTGGGGGAGCACCGATGGCTCCTGGTGGAGGAGGGGGTGGAGGAGGCCCACAGCCTGGAGGTGGTGGTGGTGGAGGAGGTGGTGCTCCTATTCCTGGTAACGGGGGAGGAGGTGGTGCAACGCCACCAGGGAGAGGAGGAGGAGGAGGAGGGGGTGGGGGTGGAGCAAGGCCACCTGGAAGTGGAGGAGGTGGGGGTGGAGGTGGAGGAACTGCTGAACCAAAAGGTAATGGAGGTGGAGGTGGAGGAACTGCTGAACCAAAAGGTAATGGAGGTGGAGGTGGAGGAACTGCGAAACCAAAAGGTAATGGAGGTGGAGGTGGAGGAGGGGGCATTGAGCCTCCTGGTAGTGGCGGAGGAGGAGGTGGTGGGGGAGGAGGTGCCACTATCTGTCCGTGTAAAGGATGAGGAGGTACTGCTCCTTCTGGCAGGGGAGGTGGAGGTGGAGGTGGAGGCTGCAGCTGACATGAACACCTGGAGCCATCCTGCCCCGGCGGAGGCTGCAGGAAGCCGTTCGCTACGCCCGGCTCACCGCAAGGCACTTTGAACTTAAAGCCGTCGTCCATGGGCGAGGTCTGCACCGACTTGGCCTCCAGGCAGCCCGGAGCGGGATCCGCTTCCGTCTGCAGGTGAGCGTCACACACAACCCTCAGCAGGCCCTCCTCTCCCCCACACTCCCTGTCCGTGGTGGAGGGGGTGGGTTTCATACTGTCTTTGTCCAGCGGAAGGGGCTGTTGCTCCAGCTCAGCAATCTTAGTCCTGAGATCTTCTATGGTTTGTTCCAGCTGTTGGATGACATTGATGTGTTTTTCCTTCAGTTTTGCTGAAGGAAGGACACGTTCCTCCTGCAAACAAGAGAGAAGCAAGACATCTCTTTTTTAGTAAAATCTGTTCATTGGCAAATGAAGAATTACTTATTTATTAAATAAATACTTCCTCAAGTTGTTTCAATCCTGCTTACACACCGACTTCAAAACTTTTCTCTGTCCCCAAAATTGAGAGTACAGAGGTGCCAAATTTAAATATAGATTAGAATAGAATATAGAATCAGTTAATAATTCAGTTTTGTCTCGAATAACAGAACACATTTTTCGTTCAGAAAAGAAAGAACGCATTTTGGAAAAAACACGCGTTTTTCATTGGATGACTTATTTAGGAAACACATAAAAAAAATGCAAAAAAATACATATGGTGACTGGTAATGGACTCCATTTATATAGCACTTGTCTACCTTAACGGACAAAGAGCTTTGAGACCCTCCTACTGCAGTGCAACAGGAAGTACTTTATACATTTTAAAGAAAAAAATTGAGCAGGAAATCTGTGCAAGCAACAATATATCTTAGTGCAAGAATACAGTTTGAGCAGCTATCCAAGCACAAGCAGGGGATATTTAGTAAGTGTGGGGACAGGGAGTTGAGGGAAAATCAATGAGTTACACTACCTATGTAATTGAAAGACCACACTCTTGAATAAATATGGGAAAAAGCGCTTTCACCTTTAAGTAAACCAGAGAAAAATGAAGTGACTGACCACTTGGCTCTCTTTCTTTTGCTGCGTCAAATCCAAGATGGCTGCATGGTGTTCTGAACAAACAGAGAAATCAGCAGGTCAGCACAATATAGTACAACCGAAACCCTTTACACAGGGCTCATACGTCTTCTGTAGGCGGTTGGGAACATATGAAAGTATGTCACGTATAATATTTTTGAAGGGTATTTTGACTTCAAGGGGGCGTTAAGTTACTCCTTAAACAACCCGTTCTCACTCCCAACTCGTCAAAGGATGGCACTTGGTCAGTGCCCCTTAGCGTCTGATACCACACCCTTTAGCGTCTGTGTGAGATACTCCAGACTTTCAATCAACTCCAATGTAAACCCATGCTCATCATTAGTAGATGGTCCGAGCAACTGGCATGGTATAAAGGGAGAAAGAGTCGGTATAGGGCAGGTGAGAGTTGGATGGGTCAAACAAACACAGGACTTTAATTCAGGAGCTCTCTGTTTGTGTGAAACCAAGTAAACGTTGAGTTATTTTACGTTACTTTTGTTATGTAACTTACATACTTAACTAATACAACAAACACTTATTTTAAGTAACAAAAGTACTTACTTTAACCCAAACCACAACCTTTTCCTAGGCCTAACCAAGTAGTTTGTTGCTTCAGTAAAAAACAGTGATACAACGGTTATACAATATCAATAACACACGAGAATGTGTGATATATGATGCAATACGGATACTGCTGTGTTGATCTGAAGTGTTTGAGAGTATTTACATTGGTATTCATGTACATTTTAAAACCCCAAAAGAAATGCACGTTTAGTTGAGAATGTGCTACAAAAATACATTTGGTTGCACCCATGTCATACCATTTGCAGAACTAACATCTTGAATAGATTTAGGAATTTGATGACGTGGATATGTTGAAGGAAATTGGCTTATTTACACTATCAATCCCGAAACCTAGATGTGTTTATTTTAATCACAGCACATACAGTATGTTACTTACATAACCTATGTGTGTTCATTTTAATCATAGAAAAAATGAAGCACAGATGATCTGAAGGTAAACAAAGACAGAAAGAGGATCATCTTGACCTGTGCATACCAGGGTGTATGAGAAACTAAGCTCTTGAGATCAAAATATTTGCGAGAGTCTCTTTCTAATAGGGTGCCATCATACTAAAAACAAGCTTGAAAAGGTGAGGTACAGGCTGGCAAGAGTTTCAGCTATATAAAGTATTCTTTGTTTAATAGCCACTCCCCATGAGTAAAACTGCTATGGCATATAATCCTGTCTTTAATCCATAACCACTCAGAAACCCGGATAGTGTTGCATGAACGATTTAAAAAAGGGATGACGGGGGAAAAGTTCTTGTGTCTGTATTCTTGAGTCCACACCCGTTGTATTTTCAGATCCGTAAACTATTAAGCTATTTGCCGTTCTTTGCACTGTTAGTGCTCAACCGTCACCATGTTGAGAGCCGTGTGAAGGGGTTTTGGACTTGAAAGGGGCAAGCCTCCAAGAAGAGCAACAGATTTTGAAACCAATTTTCTTTGTGGCCAAACCATGGAATTATAACTTCTCATTACATCTCTCATGTGATGCAATTGGGCCCAAAAAGACTTGGTTAAATTTTGGAAAAGATTGTGGTTTGAGTTAAAAAAACAAGTATGTTTGTTAAGTGTGATAAGTATGTTTGTTACGTAACTGGTGTTAGTTAAGTACTTTAGTTATGTAGTAAAAGTAAGATGATGTTTATTTGGTTTCACACAGGACACAAACAGTGGTCCTGTGTCTGTTTAAAGTGGATACCTATAATGTATTTTGGGACCAGGTCAGCATTTCTAAATCACTAGCTGAGATGCTCCACCCACAATGGAGCAAAAGGTTTATTCCAGTTCCAGTTATGATATTATGAAACAGAGAGACAAATATTCACCCTGATATAGCCACACAACATACAGAAATTATTACTCACCTTGATTGTCTTCTAAAATGCCAACGCATGAAACTAAAATAAAAAGGAAAAAGAATCAAAGACAAAGGTCAAGAACCTTGCATGAAACTGAATGGAGATCAAATCATAAGTGACCTTTAAACACTTGTATATCTTTGCTTTGACATTTGTAACAATGCCCCTACTTCCTGCTAGCCAATACCCTACGTTTTTCACCCCCATATGTTCTACTTCCCCTTTTAGAGGTTGAGGGACTATTGGAATCCAGGTTAAACAATGTTAGAAAAAAAACTCTGATGACATACATTATATAACAAATAATGTTAAAGGAATACTTCAAAAGGTTCTTTCCGAGAGTGAGATCAGGTGATTAATACCAATCTCATGTTGTGTGTACCTCTAAACACTGAACAAAAGTGATGAGCAGATGGATACAGCGTAGTGCTCAAGAAATAATTACAGCACGTGACTTTGAACACTGACAACCAACTGAAGAATAAAAAACAACTCAGGTACCTACCAGGACTGTAGCTAGCTGTTAAGCAACGGTAAGGACTTAACCCATTACGCTTCAGGCTTGTACTGTAATATACAGTAAGCTATGTTGTCGAAAAACACCTTTGATTACTGTCATATATAAGACACTATTATCTGCACTTCCGTTTGGATGGTATTAGAGCCAACATTTGTTAAATATGATACCACTCTCCCATTGCTGTCACATCCCAGGACAGTCTAAACACTGTACATCCTTAAAAGGCATTAATACATTAAAAGTGGGTTCCACACAAAAATCTCAGCATTTTGCTAATTATTTACTGACTACAAAAATATGAGCTGCAATTGAGAAAGTTTTCCTGTATTATCTGCATTGACACTGCCAAGTAGCCAGCTTGTGATATATGGACCATGTGTAGGCTTAAGTGTTGATCTTACCTGCCTCTGTGGATTTAATGGCAGTCCTGTTGTCTCCGCCTGGCTTGACTGAAAGCCAGGAGCCCTTAAGTTGCCCCGGTAGTTTCCCTTCAAGGGAATCAAGGGAGTGTGGTGGCTGGTTAACTGCTGCCCACGTATACAGCTGGTCATGCTGAGGAAACAAAACTCTTTTTAAATGCTTTATTTTTCATGTCACAGCAGTGGTGAAAAGTATTTTTCACGTGTCTGCAACATTTAGTTTTTTGGCACTTTTGATTTTTACCACGCTACTGTTGCATTAGCAAATATCTTTCTCCTAAAAAATAACATTTATCAAAAGTGACAGAGGAATAGGTCCACTGAACCAATCAATGGACACGGTAGAGGTCACCACCGAGGTTGACTCATGCCCCCCATGGCCCTATTTCAAAGTTATTTGACATGACAGGTTAAAAAAAATCATTAATTTAACGATGCCTTCCATGTCTCCCTCGAAAAACACGAGATACAGGCATTCAAAAATTCTCCATCAAATTTGAAGACATTTTTATATTTAATGCAGTAATACAAGAAAAGAAAGGGGTGTTTTCAAATGAAATTCTGCAAAGAAATAGCTCCTGAGAATAATAACATTTTATATCTAATACAAACACTGCATGCATTGTAGAGTGTACAGCAGCGTATAATCTGAAGAAATTATGTGCAGTCTTCACATCCCCCATCTGTTTTTCTCATGTCATACAACAGTAGTATGAATACCATTCATGGTTCTTAAAAGAATAGTTCTCCCAAAAACAATAAAAATTCTATTCACCCCACTAGGCTCTCTATGGTCCCAGAAAAATTAAACAGACTCTGACAGAGGCCGAACAAAAGACAGAAAAAAAATGTTACAAAAAAAGGTTACAGAAAACTTGAATAAAATTGAATAACGACTGCCTTGCCCCAGAACAAGTATAGAAAATAGTGTGAGGGAAATGAAAATATTAGTCACTGTTTTACATTTGAATATATCATATTGTATGACTATAGAGTTGGAGCAGTTGATTGAAATTTGAATTTCAAAAGTATGTATTTAGTGTACTGTGCAAACCACAGATAATGAACCTCATTGCTGAGAGGCTCCTTGAAATTGAGAAGTTAAGCTCAATTGTGTAGAAAAGTAAAAGGTTTCAGATTGGTCCTAAAAAAAACTGCATGTTATGCTCTATAATGAATTATTTCATGTTACAGAAAGTTACAGAAAGAAAAGATTAAAATTAGGTTTGTCATTTACATAGCTGCCTGGGAAATTGTTGAATTCCTTTAATCTAAGACTAAAAGATAACTTAGTCTTCATTACACTAAATGTAATCTTAAAGGTCAGATAGACTAACGTAACCGCCTGAATCTAACAGCACTTCAAGTCGACACTGATGCGTATAACCACTAGTTTTACCAGAGTTAAAAGAGTGGAGTGGAGTGATGTGAAAACAAACTATAATATTTAGAAGTTGGGCATTGACTGGATAATCTTTAGTCCCCCTGTGGTGCTCATTGGCTCGATTGCTTTTTCACCCGAGGAGCTGCTGTTGTCATGTCACAATGCCAGACGATTCAGTCCGTAACACCTCGTCAAGTTCCCTTAGTTAGGTTTTCCTTGTTTTCCCATTCATTTAACTTTTGGGTTTCCTGTTTTATTTTGTTTTCACTTCCTGTCCCTTTGATGACCTTTCCCCACCCTGGTCAGCTTCACCTGTTCCCAATCACTCTTCCTTCTCCCGAGAGTATTTAGTCTGTTTGCTCGTCTTTGTCTGTGCCAGTTCGTCTTAGTACCTCCATGTCTAATGTTGCAGCAATTTCTCCCTGTTATCTTGGTTACCTGTATTTGACTCTGCTTTTCTCTGACTGGCTTTCTGCCTTGCCCCTGATTTGGATGTGTTTGCCTTTACTGACTGCCTACCTGTGTAAGGAACCTGTAAAGCCAGTAAAGACTGTGTTTTGGAACTGTCCTGGTCTTGAGTCGTGCTTTTGAGTCCTTGCTTCAGTGGTCAACTCAAACTCGGTGGAGTGGGCAGATTCAAAGGTCTGGACCCGGGTGAAGATGTGTAAGAAACAATACATGCTCATGGTGAAGAGTCTTATAGGCATGGAAGCAGTGTCTGGACGTTAATTTAAAAAAATTTGAACTGAGATTGGAAAACGTGTCATCACATCCCACATTATCTTACAGTCAACAATATTGCTTTTGCGCCACCATGCTTCTTAGCTAATGCATGGATGAGTCTACATATTTGCTTGTGGTCTTGCAAAGCCACAACCGCAACTGGCCAAGACAAAAGTTGATGCCCCTTCAGTTAGTAGCTCTGCAACATTCCATTTTTCAGATCCCAGTACAAACCAGTGTGCGCAAAAGGGTGGACAAAATTCACAGCAAACTGAACTGGTTGGGGAAAGGTGTATGAGGTGTGAATACGTACGTCGAACTTGGCTGATGCTGTTGAGGGGATGTGGGTGGCGCTGCCTCCCAGCTGCTCTCTGAAGCAGTCAGTGAAAGGCAACAGGAGGCCCATGGCCAAGATCCTGGAGCAGAACCTCTCAGCCTCCTCGGGCTCCTCCTGCTGCTGCTGCTGCAGGAACAGCTTCTCCAGAAGAGTTCGACCTGGACAGCCAATGATGAAAACAAGGCTTATGTGACTAATTATATTGCATTCTATGAAGCAATTTGCTGGAATCCCAGATGAAAGAAACCCGGATAGTCAGACGGGCACTCTAGGTCACTGTTACTGTCAGTCTTTGGAATGACGGCAAGGTAAGTCTGATAGTCAACCTATCAGACTTACTTAGACTTCTAGAGGCTACTTTGTGTTAGTTTCAGTTTTGTTTGGACTTCGGATGGAACTATTCTGAATGCAATATCCATTCATCCTGCATGCCCCTGTCTTGCACACGCTGTGATTTTAGAAAGCGGAATAGAAATTTAGGTCAGATTTACACATGGCCAAGAAATCTAAGATCTAATCTCATCAAGTTTCTTTTATCCCTTCATTAAGTTATGGAAATCCGGCTTCTCCTATACATAGCATTCAAACGTGAACTCCAATGATTTACCATTGAACTCCTATTCACATTGTCAGACTCACTGTAAACAGTTAAGAGAGGATACAAATCAATGCAGCAGGTCGGATATAGTCTTTTTAACAACAGTTCTTAATTTGGGTATGTTATGCTAATAGTGGCTAATGTAGCTTCAAGACAGGCGGCTTCCTACGGTTCTGAAAAGTGAAGCCAATGCTGAAGTGTCTTAAACTTGCATTCTCTCTCATGGCCATCAGGGGGCAGCTCTTCTGGTTGCAAAAAGCAGTCAGATTGTATAGAAGTCTATGAGAAAATGACTCTACTTCTCTCTTGATTTATTCCCTCAGTAAACATTGTAAACATGAGTTTATGGACTCAATCTCTAGTTTCAAGTCTTCTTCAATACCGCAAGATGTTCATTTTGTAATTTATGGTCCATTTAGAGTCAAATAGACCATTAAGCGGAGTATGCTTTAGGGCGGAGCTAACTTGTGATTGACAGGTTGCCACCACTGCCAGAGCTGTATAATGTGTCTCTCTATGGTCACTTCCATTCACTGGTTGCAAAAAGTCAAGATGGCGTCAGCCGTAAACCAAGATGGCTACTGTCAAAACGACGGAGTGAAGAGGGGTGAGCAAGTGAAATCTCTTGAGGACATTTCTCAGAATTCAGACAGCTCCCTCTGAAGAAACTAACACTGAAAACACACGAGAGCAGCGGCGAAGCTCTACGGTTAGCGAGTGGCGGCCGCTTGATTCTACGGCAAAGTGCTGTCAAACTAAAAGTTGGGGAGAGTTTAACTTTTGCCGACAAACTTGCGACTAGAGAACACCCACAGCCAATCAGTAAACAGAGTCCTGGTATTCCTGTGACATGTTGACCTATGTGATAAAGAATTCTTTCCCATTCAAAACACATGAACATGCCTCTTTTTCAACATAAGGCTTTACACAGGCTTTGTTTTATACATCCAGTAGTACTCCCAAACACATTAAAACTTTGATGTGTAAAATCAGTGGAGCTCAAATCAGTTTACAATTGAAAGCTGATTGTAAACGTAGTATGAATGTGGCAGCAGTATGGTAGAGCGATAGTGAAAACTAAGTGGCAGTGTGTGTGTTCTCAGAATTCCTTCCTGAATATTCACAGTAAGCTGGTTTCTTACGTGTCTATAAATATCCCCTCCCTCTGGTAACGTTGACATATTTGTCAAGTAACTTTCCGACTAAAGTAATGCCAGTTGTGATCAAAAATACAATCTTTTTAAGTTGACCGAAAAACCACAAACTTTCCCCAAACATTGCAGGGCCTTGCACAGGTGCACTGATCGCTCATGTTGCTGGACATTAGTAGAAAAACGTTACATAAAAATCATTACATATCATATCAACCCTTGTATGAGAATTCGGTAGGATTTCTTTTGTCACGGTAGCATAAATAGTCACGCTGTTAAGAGGTCGTGGTAATTTCCCGTGTTCACAATCAGGCTGTACAAAAAACAAACCGTAGCACCGCGACTTTCAGGAACAGCACATGAGCATGCATCGATCAATGAAAAGAAAGGTTGAGCTTGTCTCCAACTAAAAATACATTTGCGCATTTATTGATGACAAACTACCAAACTCAACAACATCTATTTTAGAGGTTAACCACAAGCTTTTAATGTGGGCAAAGAGGTTATGCCTGACATGAACATCTCTGTAATGGATACATCCTGCCAGAGCTACTAACGCTTTAGATTAAGCGTTATTCTCTGTTTGCTGACCTCGGGCCGAAGAAATCTGCACAATTTTGTCTCTTGCTTCCTTCTTGCCCCCAGGAAACAACAACCAACAGAAAATTAAACTGAGACCGCTCCATATTCACCTGTGAAGACATCCTGAAAGCCGCAGGTAGAAAGCTGTCCGCAGGAAGATCTTCTGGTTGCACAGAGGGGTTGGCTGCCTCCTCCTCTGTAGCCCACCAGATATTCCCCCGAATCTCCTCCATCCTCCTCTCTGCTCCTCAGCCTCTTCTCGAGCTCCTCCGTCCAGTCGGCCGAGCGACTCAGGGTCCCGGCGAGGCTTTGAGAGCGCTGCCTGCGGACTTGATGGCCCTCGAGCATCGTCCTGTCAACATTAACATTTCAGGTTTGCTTTACTTTGAAAACAGCTCAGTCATATAATCAAATAACATTGGGGAACATTACAACGATCAGCTAAAAATAGGTTTTGAAGGACCAAACCTGGTGTGGGAGAATTGAGAGTGAGAGCGTCAGAAGGGTGCAGGTCTGTAAGGGACCTTGGTGAATGGGATATTTTCACCATTATTATAATATTTCACCAATTACTACGTAATTATGGAATGTGCATTCTTGATATAATTTTAAGATATCATTTGAATCTAACAAAAATGAACTTGGTGTAAGTACTGCCAATTTAGAAACTTGTAAACAACTTGCGTACATTTAAACCCCTCCCACAAGCGGTAATTGTCCAATCATAGCTTAGCAACAGTTTCTATGCATGGCAGCCGTGTCGGTCTTTCTTTCTTTGACCCTGACGAAGGCCACAGGCCGAAACACGTTGGTCTCACTTTAAAGTTGTTGTTGTTCATCAGGCTTTATTAGGAGCGATACTCAGTATCTAAAGACTTTGGGTGGTTATGCTTTCTAAAATGTTTATTAGCTAACCAAAAAACAAAATACTAGAGCAAAATTGAAAAGAATGGATTAAACCCTGTGTTTGTTTACTTTATATTATATATTTTGTGGGGATGGGGGTGAAGTTAAGACATTTCTACCAGAGTTAAATGTGCCACATCAGTTAACTTCATCCTCTAAGTCTTTTCACAAGTAAAAGTGAAACACTGTTTGAAAATATTAACAACTAAGCATAAATAAAACCTCTGTGTTGCTAACATGTATTATTAACATTGGTAATCCAATATTTCAGCCCAGTATCATGGCAGGTCATGAAATATTCACAAAATACACATGACTTCCAACCAAGAGACTGGTGTTACTTTAAGCCCTAAACCTAACTTTAAATTTTAGAGTAATGTCGTCCCAGAAAAAAGTAGATCCAAGCGACACGGAAAATACAGACAATTGGCGTCTCTGTAAACGAAACCAATAGATTGCATTTTGTGACTATTTCTCGAACCTGAGAGCTCTTAGCTTTATCCTTTTTGCGTCATTACACAGCGCTGAGCTGAACATAATATCCTGTATGTAGTCATCAAAAGAGTTGGGAGTGAGAATGTGTTGCTAAACTACAGCTAATTAAATCTGTTCCTTTTTGCAGATGTTCGGTGTGAAATTGCAATGCCTGACAGTAACAGTAATCAAGTTGGGGCAGGGCTTAGTGAAGGATCAAATCTGGAGTATTACACTTTGGTTTTATAATCATAGCTTGGGCATTATTTCAATCATGATGACATTATACTCACGAAGGTAATTGCTGAGGTATGAGAACATGGAGACAATACCACACGGCAAGATAAACAAGCAGTCAGTCAGAGAGGTTGTTAACAAGCCGGTAGTTTAGCCAGATTATTGAAGCCACTTTATTTGGAGGTAAAACCCAAACCATATCTAAAATGTTGCTAGGAAACTGCAGCAAGAACAGTATGTCAGAGTTTAACCAGGGAATTGTTACTCTATGTAATCTGTGATGGAAGACTAGGTTATGAATTCTCATTTTACCATTTTGGTGGTTTGTTTACAAGCCGTCTGACTTTTTTTTTAACAACACCACATTTCCAAACCTCAGCAATTACCTTGGTGAGTATGCACTAATAGGGATGATGCCCAAAACTACTCAAATAAGATCCAAATAGTAGTAAACTGAAATTATCCTTATAATCTAACAAAGGGATCCACTTCATCTGCAACCCTGATTAACATCACTTGATTGTTAAAAACCAAATCCAAGTTTATGTTGAATAGCATACTGTCTCATACATGCTGTCAAATCATCATGTCCAAGGTAAAACTAAATCAAAGATAATAATAATATAGTTATTGTAATTAACACCATTGTTCCAACACCACAGGTACCTGTGGAGGTGATGGTGGGCTCTGCGCGGGGACAGGGGGCTGTGGGAAGGGGACAGGGCTGGGGAGTGTCCTGGGGAGCTGAGCTGTCTCGTGGTGGTCTTGATGTAGGAAGGGAAGATGGGAGGGTAGGGTTTCACACCAGGGATAGAGGAGGTGGAGGAGTGGGTGGACCTGAGGAGTCGTTTGGCCAGTGTGGGGCTCTCCTGGGGAGGCAGCGGGGTGAAGCACACGCTGCTCCTCCTGCAGCGCTTGGAGGGGGAGGCACTGGTGCCGGCAGCAGCAGCAGCAGAGCCGTTGGATTCGGATCCAGCACTCAGGCAGTCCTCAAGGGACTCGGCACTGGTACCCGAGCCCAACTGACCCTCACCTTCTTCGAACACGTTCCCTGAGCTCAGCCCTTCGGTGGGTTCAGGACTTTTGTTGTGGCTGTCTGCGGGTGGAGGACTGCAATCTACATCCACCCCTGGCTCCCTCTCCTCTCCTTCACTTCCTGCTTCCTCTGTGCCCCCTGGGGTTTTCCCAGCACCGTCAAATATGAGATCGGGGAAGCTGTTACCACCGGTTGTCATGGTGACCGGGCTGACTGCTGCCCCCCCGGCGGTAGCCATGGTGATGGCTGTGTGAGGGGACTGCTGCACCCAAGCATGCTGGTCCTTTGTGCCTGTGGCAACACAAAGAGAGGCTTCTCTCTCTCTTTGCCCATTCCCATTTAGCTCCGGATGCTCCACCCCATCCTTCTCCTCCCTCCGCTCGTGCACCTCCATGTGGAAGGGGAGGTGTGGTGTTGGTTGCTGGTCCGTGTGCTTGACAGAGCCAGGCAGAGGTCCCGTCTCTAGGAATGACAGGGCATCAGACCCAAATTCTAATTCTGGAGTGAGGTCAAGCACCTCAGGAGGAGTTAAATTAACTACCCCATTACTCTGCTTCCTCCTCTCCTCTCCACCACAGCTGGGATCCTTTTCACCCCCTGCCTGCACTTCCACAATTGCAGTAACCCCCCCATGCTGCTGTTGGTGCTGGAGCCTTATAGCGAGCTGGATGTCCGCTAGCAAATCCTCATGGTCAGCTGCTGAGTGGAAGCTGTAGATATCCGTGTCCGACCCGGAGCTCCCCGCCTTCTGCCCTCCATCCTCTGTGGGAGACGTGGCTGCTGTCGAGGCTTTCTGCTGCATCTCCTGCTTCCGCTCCCGTCCCTCTTCATCCTTTTTCTCCGGCTCTGGTTTCTTTTTCCTCTCAGCCTCAGTGTCCGACTGTCCGAGCTCATCTGCAGACATTTCAGGTGTTTTTGTGTTGTCCAGTTCGTCATGTTGAGAGGCTAAAACATCCTCCTTTGAGCCTGTTACTGACGAACACGGGTCTCCTTTCGCTTTCAGGTTGCCCTTTCTCTTCCGGATGGAGAAAACAGAGGACTTAGACTCAGATTTGTTTTTCTTCTTTCCTGGTCCTGTGCCATGCATCCCCCCTCCACCTCCTCCATGCTTACCGTGGAGTTTCTTTCCTCCCTTCTTTGTGGTGTCCCCTCCTCCCTCTCTCCATCCTTCATCCAGTGAAGGATAGCTTCCATTACCCGATGCTGCAGCAGCTTTCTTTTGCTTAGCCTCCTGGTTGCCCATGTTGACAGAGAGCGTCCGACGGCTTCCTGCTTCTCCTCTCAGTTCATGCCTGGGAGAGCTCCTCCTGCCTGGGGGAGGTTTTAGATGCCTGTGCCTGGCGAATGTGGAGCCGTCTCGGCCTAATCTGTGGATGCTCGTCTGGTGGAGGTGGAGGAGGAAGAGCTGCTAGTGCTGATGGTGTTTTTTCCTTTCTTTTTTTTTAGAGCTCTGTTGTGCGACGTTCTTCCTCGTTGTTTTCTGGTGACGAAGGCTGGCGTGGCAGTGATGTTGACGCTGATGCAGGAGAGACGTACAGTTCTCCTTCCCTCCTGCCCTCTCTCTCTCTCTCTCTCTCTCTCTCTCTCTCTCTCTCTCTCTCTCTGGCTTACCCCCCTCTTCCCCCTCCTCCTCCTCCCCATCTGCTGAAAGGAGTGACGCAGGCACTGCGTGCTCAGTGGAGCTCTGACGGGGAGGCAAACTGAGAGAGATGAAGAGCAACTGGGATGGGGACACAAAGCTAGGCCTGCTATAAAAGAAGAATAAAAAGACCTGAGAGGAATAAAGCTGCTGACCACTGTGCCCATGCTGGGGGGGAGGGGGAGGGTTCGTATGGTATGTGACTGCAGTTAATCACATGGCTGCTCACTACATTTCCCATGATTCCCTGAATCCTGACTACATCACCCATAGTGCTAAGTGTGGGCTAGATTCCAGTAGAGGGACCTCTTATGCAGCTCTGTGTCAACACAGGATACTGGTTCTCGCTTCAAAAATGGCCTTCATTTTCAGTTTAACAGTTAACAAACAAATAATTATTCCTATTATTAGCTCAAATAAAGCTGAGCCATATGTTTATTTCAACGGTAAGTCTCTGCATCTGAAAAGGTGGAGCCAATGCACATGTGGCTTTAACTTGCATTCTTTCTACTTGCCATCAGGGGGCGATTCCTCTATTGCAAATGTTTGGCCTAATTGTATAGAAGTCTATGAGAAAATGACTCCACTTCTCACTTGATTTATTACCCCAGTAAAGATTGTAAACATTGTAAACATGAGTTTATGGTCTCAATCGCTAGTTTAAAGTCTTCTTAATTGCAGCATGATGTTCATTTAGTAAATTATGATGCCAAGAGTAAAATAGACAATAAAGCAGGGTATGCTTTAGGGTGGGGCTACCTTGTGATAGACAGGTTGCTTCCATGGCAATAATGAACATTCAGTTGTACTCCTAAAAAAGACACTCTGAGGGGTCGGTGGCCCTTTCTTTCGGTAATTACGAACTAGACTGTTTTTTGTTTGCCTAAATTAGCATCCTAATTAATATCACAAGAACAGATAGACCTTGCTAATCATGCTTGCTAGCTCGTACTTGGTCGCGGCATTCCTTGCTCTTCCACTTCTTACATTCAGTCTATGATTTAATGACAAAAAGAATAATTAAACAATAGTTTCAGATATATAACATTTATTGTTCATAGATTTTTCATTCTATTTTGTATTGAAAAACGATTCTTAGGATCAATTTAGTTGCAAAATAAAATCTCACCACTAGGGTCCCGTCAGTAGGTGTTCTAGAGCTTTCAATCACATCACATGATCTTCCTGAACATACGGAGTTGTCATGGAAATGTAGTCGAATCAGGAGAGACCAGTCAGATAAAGAAAAGATAATTGTTTATTATTAACAGATGATATGTGATGATTCAATTCAATTCAATTAAATTTGTTTTTGTATAGCCCAAAATCACAAATTCCAAATTTGCCTCAGAGGGCTTTACAATCTGTACACACTGACATCCTCTGTCCCAGAACCTCTCATCGACTCAGGAAAAACTCCCCCCCAAAAAAAACCCTGTCAACAGGGAGAAAAATGGAAGAAACCTTCAGGAGAGCAACAGAGGAGGATCCCTCTCCCAGGATGGACAGAGTACGAAAATAGATGTCATGTGTACAGAATGAACAGCATAACAGAGTTACAACATGTTCAATTCACATGACAGAAATGATTCATGTAATAGTAGCAGTAGGTGACGGGGAGGACCACAGCAGGACGTAGGACCAGGGTCCAGATTTAACCACGATCCACAGAAACCTGCGAGGCGAGAAGGCACAAAGACCTCGGGGATGGAGCAGAGTTAGTAATGTGCATTTATGGTGCATGAATTCATACAGAAGGTAAAATAGAAAAGAATGTGCGTCAGCAGTTCCACGGAAGGAACCAGGAGGCAGGACCAGGGTCCAGATGCAACCACGATCCGTGGAAACCTGCGAGGCGAGAAAGCACAAAGACTCCGAGGGAAGAAGTAGAGTTAGTAATGTGCATTGATAGAACATGAATTCATACAGAAGGAGAGAGAGAAAAGGATAGAGGAGCTCAGTGTATCCTAAGTTGTCCCCCAGCAGTTTAGGCCTATAGCAGCATGATAAAGTCTCAACAGAGTCTTTGGCTTTTGGACTCTACAGGGAGATTTGTAATTGAGGACCATCTGCCCCGATCAGCAACAAGATAAATCCCCTTTGGAGTCCAGACCTGGTGGTGGTGGCTGATGAGGATGATAGAATGATGAGTTGAAGCTGATGGATCTGCAAAGATTAGTCACATTTAAAAAGAGACAGCAGCCAGATGAAAGGCTAATGATGTCATTGTGTCGTAGTGCTTATTGAATAGATGAGACTTGCTGATTTAAACAGCTGGTGTTATGATTGACAGCTCCGAACAATGACAGCAAGTAAATAATGAGTGAGTATGTGTGAGAAGTGATTGGCGGATGAATGAGAAATAAACTACAAGTTTAGGCATGCAAGAGTCTTCCGACTGAACTTAGGCACTAGCTTCATATGTTCAAATTTACTTTTTTTACTTTATTTTTTCTTAGCACTTTAATAATTCATTATTCATGTCAGCTCTGTTTGATGTTATAGTGCGTACAGTGCTATATTCCAAGGTACCCTCACACCATAGGGTGCCGTCCATTTACCTTTTCTAGTGCTTTTTAATTATCTCCTATAGACAGATAATTTTAGAGAACAGAGTTGTGAGAGTTGTTTGTCTTCATTGCTTAATTTGCTTCTGTGCTGGTAATATTTGGCAAGATTAACAGCACAAAATCACTGTTCAGTTCACAAAGAAAAAACATCTGTTCTGTAGCACTGAATATGCTCTTACTTGTTTTTGACATCCACACTTGTTAAAATTACTGTATAATACTCAGTTTCAGTGGCAATATGTCAATTTTAGTTAAAAAATAGAGCTATGAAGAGTTGAAAAATCTGATTATTGACCGAAGGCAGATGCTATTGGCACCCAGGTTTCAGAAGCAACAATGCTATTTGTGCCCGGGAAATAGCTGAGAATGTGGCTACTTAAACCCGGGTGTGTAAAACATGGCAGAGACGAGCACCCAGGTGTCACAAGCCAACAATAAAAATGTTACTCGACACGGGCTCACATTTGAAACTTTGTGTGTGCATGTAGCTTACTGAGGTATGTATATTTTTTCCAGAAACATAACCAAATAGTTTTCTTGTCGAAACCTAACCAAACTGTGAATGAAAACTGAAATTAGAACTAATAAAAAAACTGATCATAATAAGTCAATTAAGTGTAAAAACATGCTTCTCATCGAACTTAAACTCCACTCTCTTGGATAAAAGTCCTAAATTTGACCTAATCTTTCACCACCAACTCCCAAAACATACTTTGTTGTTTTTACTACTATAATAACTATTACCACTACTCCTAAATCTTTCTGCAAAAAAGGGCTTTCTAGCAAAGCTAACTATTGCTATAAATTTAGTAGAATATTCAACAGTTGAAAATAGCCGAAGAGTTTCTCACCCCTGTGCAAATAGACTCTGTTACATCATCCCAAATATAGCACTGCATGTGAACACATTCTATTGAATACGATTTCTCCAAATTACCCAGTTTTATCAGTAAGTAAACATGATGAGTTTGAAAGGCTCAACGGAGTTGAGGGTATGGATCCGGTGGAAGATAGCACCCCTGGAAATCCAGTTAGCCTGTAGAATCCAGCATGTGCAGGAGAGAACCGGATCAACTGGTTCTTCAGACTTGCTATTGCCCGAAACACTCTGCTGGCGATTTGGCAGACAATGGAGTTGTGTAGGCCAAACAGGTCCCCATCAACCCCCTGGAAACATCCCTTTCTTAGGAACACCAGTAGTTGGAGGATGGGTGGTACATCTGCATTTCTTTCACTGTCATGTTTGACAGTTGGTCCTCTGCTCCTGTTCAGCACCCTAATAGTTTCCTTGCTGAACCGGTATTTTGAGAGAAACTCAGCAGCAGCTGACTCTTATCGAGGAACTGAATCACTTTAGTTTAGGTTAAAAAAAAGTATGTTTGTTAAATAAAGTAATACATTTCATTACATTGATTACACAGATGCCGTTAGTTTAGTAAGTTATGTAACAAACGTATGGTCAAATACATCTTTGTTGGTTTCACAGAGAACACGAGCAGCAGTCTTGCAAGTCCTGCCTCACGATTCCGTGGCTTATCCATGAATTACAATGCATTCATTTTCGTAAGTTTGAGTACGAACAGTGAATCAGAACAGCCTGGCGATATGGACCATGTGACAACAAGCCATTGTTATCATATGCTGCATCTAACATGTAAATTAAAAATGTAAAGACAGACCCGGAGGATCTCCACCAAGTTGCACAAAATGGATTCATCACTGATATTGATAGATTGACAGACATCATTGATGGCCTGACGAGATCAATATGTTTAAGAATCATAGTATTGTATATCACTGTGTAGTATTTACTTTGCCTCTAAACTATACAGTTTAACTGCAGTGTGGTTAAATATTTATTCTACAAATCAAGTGTTGCTGTGTAGAAAAAGTAATAATGATTTTTGAGTTATTGTTATTAAACTAATATTTCAATTGTTTGAAATACAAATTGCTCTCATGATGGGAACATTTCTGGAATTATGGTGGTGCACTATGGTATATAATGCAAAAACTTTCATGAATGTCTCATGCACAGCGGCACTATTAAATAAAGTCAGTTTAATCTTGAAGCCACTTGATGGCACTATTGCACTATTATTACAGCGACACGCTGATCCAGACTTGCAGTAGGGTAACACAAAATGTCAGAATCTTGGTATCTTTCAAAAACAAATTCAGCAATCATGGGTAAATATATGTCAACGGTTATACATTTTATTTTATTGCTCTTCAACTCATATATTCGCGTGAACATCAATTCAAAATGAAAATTGGGTACAGAGTTGAGTTGCACACATTAATAAAACGTTCCCTGTGGAGTTTTCTTGTTAACAAACAAGAGTTATGTTTACATGTAGTGTTTGTCACCCAAACACATTGTGTGTATCTTTGAGCTTTAACAAACATGCCCATTGCACTTCCTTCTTCATAAAACATTTTGTAAAGCCTATTTTCAGAGTAATTGTTTATTACTGTGTTTACTAGCTTGCAGCCTTCTTCTTCCCTGACTTCGTTGGCACATTGCAGAATAACTTGACTCTTGAATAATTCTGCCATTGGTAGAACTGTGTCTTTGTGCAGGACGTAAACAAAACAGGGACCCACTCGTAAAAATACAGCTCCATAACACTACTTGAGGTCAAAAACACCACAGGGAACCTTTAACACAGGAATATACACACAAGTGCAAAGTATTTACTCTTTGTTTTTAAAACCATTTATATATTCTCTCACAACAGTATGTGACTCAGAAAGGATGGAGAGTTCTGTAGTGTTTGATGTCATCCGGCAAAACAAGGCACATGTAGTTAGTTAGTGTGTAGGAAAGTGTTTGGGAGCTTCTTAATTCAATGAAACCTAAAGTACCTTCTTTTACTCAAGATAATTGAAAACCGTCAATAGATTTATGACTCTAAGAAAATCTGACTAACCATTGTAGGCTACTACTATTACATTCCCATGCAACGAAACTGCATTGTAAATTCTGTTTCAAGGGAAATTTATTTAGTCTCGGATTACGTTTGTTTTGGACGTATTTCTCAAATAGGTTTCTAATCATAGTCTGCAGACGTCTGAGTAAGGAGGAGGTTGGGTTGGGTTGGATGGGTGGCTCAACACATGACTTAAAGCTGGGAGACTGCTGTTTGTGTGTGAAACCAAATGTAATTATTGATTTATTTTAATCTATGTCTGTAACTTAAATAATGTAACGAGCATATTTAATTATAAGCTAAAAACACAATGGTACTAGGGATGCACCAATACCAGTATTGATGTGTTTGGATTCAAATTACAAATTACATTTTAAAACTGTGACAGTAATCCTCAAGAAAATAGTTTCTCTAAAAAATTGAGACTGCACTTGAGTTGTATGGGAACAGGGTTGAATCAGGGCTGCTTTAAAGAAACAAAAACAGATTTGACTTATTTAGTCCAATCCCACACCCTGAACACAGCTTGGACAGAATACATCTTGTTTATATTGTCATAGTCAATTCAAAGTTGACCATCATGATGTGCAATACATGATGCCATGTCCCTTTTGTACACTACATAATAAGTCTAACAGTGTTTTGAGTATGTAATACATTCACACAGGAAAATAACAAAATGTATTCATAAAAAAAGGCCCTTATGACTTTATTAAACACTATAATAGCCACTCTGAATATGCTGTGTTAGGACAACACAAAAGAGAGTGAAAATAATTAAACTAATAATAGCGGGACAATTTTTGACTCGCTATTTTGGAAGTAACGAAAACGTGATTGGTTTTCTATACTTAAAAAGTTATATTCTATTACTGATTTTGGTATTCTTTTTCAGCAAGTAAACTACCGCCCCTGAACAGGGTTCTGCAAAACTAATCTCAATAAACAGATCGTGTGTTCATATGCAGCAAGCAAGGGAACAAGATTTTGGCATTGGAAGCATTCTGGTTTCCATTTGTAGCCAGAGTAGTAGAGACCAGTCATGTTCGAGCAGGTTTTGGTTTGATGCAGGTAAACAGTCCGTGTGGAGAGCAAAGAGGCGGAAAGCATAGGCTGAAATGCAATCTTGGAACCCATTGACGATTATTAAGCTTTTGATTGCTTGGAAATTAGCTGATAAACTGGCTACTTGGGAAACCATCTGGTCATTCATGTTGTTTCTTAATTCCAACTCCAGTCTAGCATCTCAATTTGCTAATCAAATTGTAAACAATGTGCGCAAAGTCTTGGTCCTGATATCCGCTGGCTACACAGGAGCCCCAGAAATAGCCCCTTGCCCTCAGAGGCTTATCCTGTGGATGTCATGGATTGCTGCAAGACAGTTTATTTTATATTTCTAAACTAGATCACGGTGCTCATCCTGAAAAGTGCGTGTTAAGTGAGTATTTTTGCCAGTATATTTGGTAGAGCTAGCTAAAAGTCTAAAATCAAAATGAATGCACCACATTTATACCAGTGAGGGTTGGGTAGATATTACAAACACTTCTTAAAATAACAATACAATTCAACAGAAGCACAAATTACAGCCTCCAAAAATGACCAAGATGAATGAATACATCTCCAGAACATTTTCTAATAAATTAGCTATGTGTACCGAATAAACTGGCAAGTGATTATTTATTTTTTCTGAATGCAGAAACAAAAACGTACCTAAGCTGTCCTGGTGACAATCAGCAGGAATCTGCGTGGTAAATTCTATTTGAATCTTTCCATTAAATCTTGATAGCTTGAAAATGTAATGGGCCCATCAACAACACTGTAATTCCTCCACTGGGAACCATGAATATTCACAGCAATCATAATAATACAGCATTGGTTTTTGAGCGATCATTAGTCAAAATGCTGATCAATGTGAAAGAAATAGCTGGAGGGGTCACCAATTTATTTGCAATTGTGCTCTGAGACCATGAATAGTTGTTCCACCAGCCTTTGGCCCCACTGCTAGCTTGGCAAAACTTCCTGTAGAATAAGTTTTGGTTAGCAAAATTCTGTTTAGCATCTTTTCCCTGGAATAGAAGGCTTATATGCTGCATTCCAAATCTGAATATAGATCAGGAAATACTTTAAACACAGAGCTATCCACCATTTGCCAATTTATTCTACATTGGGTCTTTTTTCTTGAAAGCCACAGCCTTCCTCTGATGAAAATTAGGCTGGTTTTTCTTTTGATTCCACTGGCACATCAAAATATCCCTGAAAGTTGTTCGGAAGGTCTTGTTGCAAAGGGCATAACACATGGGGTTGATTGTGCTGTTGACATAACACAACCAGTAGCCCAGTGCCCAAAGAGTTTGTGGAATACAGTCCTGACAGAAAGTGTTGACCAACACCATGATGTTGTATGGTAACCATGTTGTGATGAAGACACAGAGGATGGCACTGAGTGTCCGTGCTGCTTTCTTCTCATTTGCCTTTTTTTCATTCTTGCGCTTGTTGATTTCTGTCTTGGCCTTAGAGGCGAAGCGTTTGGCCATAGTCGCATCTTTAATGCTGATGGCTGCTGGAGATTGGTCAGCGGGTGATGAGGTGACAGGGTTTGATTGTGACCCTTTTCGACTTTTGTTGGATGATTGTTTATCTTTGTTGTCTTTCACCTTTCTAGATTTCTTATCATCTAGATAGATAGATAGATAGATAGATAGATAGATAGATAGATAGATAGATTAGACATTATTTATATTTATATTATTTTATATATATCATGCAAATAAGACCATTTAGTAGCGTTATGTCCAACCTGTTGGAGGCCTTGATGGGTCTGCACCGTCACCATCATCCTCTGAACCTGACTGGTCCCCAACTTCATTGTTGTTTAAGCTGTCAGAGCTGCTCTGCTCTGCTTCACCAACTGTAGTTGTTGTGGTGTTGACGGACCTTTTGGATGAATACCTACCTGGCAGCAGTAATGAAAACTGAAAGCAGAATGCACCACACCTCGCCTTGCTTCCTGTTCCTCCAGGTATGCTGGCATTGTCCTTGTTGTTCTTCTCTGACGCTGGCTGATTTAGTTCATAGCTGCTGCAGCTTTGAGAGCTTATGGCTGATGAATCCTTCTGGCTATTAGTCGCACCTTCTCCACCAGCTTTTCCTCTACCACTCCCTTGATTCTGAGCCTGGCTTTGGCTGTTGCCTGACCCAGATGCCTTTAGACCTTGCATATCTTTAGCACGCTTCTCTGTCTCCTGATAGATCTTCCAAAACAGGAATGACATAATAGTTACAGGCAAGTAGAATGCAGCGACGGCAGTGGAGAATGTAATGATGGGCTCGGACAGGAACTGGATGTAGCACTCATTGGGCTGGACTGTCCGCTCGCCCACAATGTACTGCCAGAAAAGGATGGCTGGGGCCCAAAGAATGAAAGAGATTGACCAGGCTAATCCAATCATGGTCATAGCTCGCTTGGTTGTACGCTTGGCCCGGTATGTCAAAGGTCTGGTAACAGAGAAATACCTAAGACAACACAGAAAGAAATTAGGCAACTGTGCATATATAGAGTAACAGTCAACCCGGTCTCACTCCCAACTTGTCAAACCTCAACTTCTGGTCAGTGCTCTTTGGCTTCTGACACACTGAGGCACCTTTAGTGTCTGTATGAGATGCACCAGGCTTTCAATTAACTCCAATGTAAACCAGGCCACATCAGTATTTGATGGTCAGAGCAACTGACGGAGTATAAAGAGTGAGAAGTCTGCTTAGAGAGTGGTTGGGTCAAACAAACATGGACTTGTGACACCAGATGTCTTGACTTATTTAACCTTAAATTTGTTACATAACCAACTCTGCATACGTAAGTGACTTAACAAGCGCACTTATTTTATGTAACAAGCATACTTATTTTAACCCAAACAAAAAAAATAGTAGTTAAAAAGTTAAAAAGTAGTTTTGTTGCCTTAATTTAACCAAGTAGTTTTGTTGCCTAAACCTAACCAAGTAAACCTACGTTGGAAATTTATTTTGAAAAGACATTGTATGCACATAATGAGCAGAAACTGATTCCCTGTCCAAAGTTGATGCAAGAGTGGTGCCTAGAGTGTCAAAGTTTGAAGCGTAGGGCCACTGACTAAGCTTCGGTATTTGACAAGTTGGGACTGAGAACATGTTGCAACTGTAACTGTGCTGTGTATTACTGTCTCCCACATTATCTTTCTTGATAGAACCGGTAAGTTAAAATAGAATTTTTTTCTACACAAAGGACTTTAAATATGTCCTGTTTCTTATGGCTCTCTACATTATACCATCATGATACCACATGTAAATATATCCTCTTTATGATTTGGATACTCTGAAACATTTAATATTAGAACACTGTACATTCATTAGAAAATAGACTCTTCTAAGCAATTAGAATAAATGGAGTTTTACAACAAGGTTCGGGAACAAAGACCACGCCTCAAACTCATCCCATTTCCTCAGGATAAACATATTTAAGCACAACTGATCTGTTCACTTCCCCTTTGACTCAGTTTTCATATGACCTGTGACAGATGAGCAAAAAAAAAGCACGTAACGTACACCATGAATCAGGAGCTCTTTTTTAACTCTTCTGATAGTGATTTGTTTGAAGAAGATGAGCAAACTCTTGAGGTCCCAGAGTCCTCTCCCTCTCCTACCATCCCTTGCTGCCAGAAACCTCAGTTGCATTTAGCCATCCTCGTTCCCTTACACTCTCGGCTTCCATCCTCTGACAACTCCTACATTGTCAGTCTTTTGCCTTCCCCCAGCTCTAAGGGAATATCGTCCCTTCCAGATGCTTCTTTTAGACCTGCTTGAGATCCATGCACTCAAAGAGTGAAATATCCTTCTCCATCACTCCAACAAGAAAGCAAAACTATTCAAACTGTTCATGGACTCACAGCAAACACCATTCCCACTCTCCAATCCTTCAGAACACCTCTGGGTTCCCAGCGCTGTGTCTGCCAGAACCCCCATCATGTCAAGGCACATCCACCTTCTTCACCCCCTGCATACCGTCTTCACACTCCGCATTCCATGAACTTGGAGTTCCTCTTTCCTCAGAGAAAAATTAAGGTGGTCCTTAGCCAAATGGCAGCCCGAGTTCTCTTCCGTCAATCCTTCCTCCACCATCTTCGAAATGTACCCAGTTGTCATAGCCGCCATTCTTTGAGGCTCACAAAGGGACAGCCCCAAACTCAGAGTCTCTACTCCCCCGGTTCCCTCCATATGACACCGGTTCATCATCAATTTCCTCCATCCATCAGCACACAACACTAATTCCTTTCTTAATTCCTTCACCCTCCATCCCCCCAATCATCTATCCACAACCCTTCATCTCTCTCCTCTTACCCCTCATCCCTTCAATCTGTCATCACTTCATCCCTCGACCCTCATCCCACGACCCCCATCCCTTCATTCCTCAACCTCCTTCCGGACCCTTTAGCAATCCCTCCTACATCATTGTTGCTCCCCTTCATCTTCAATACGTAATAAACTATTCAAAACCCATTCCGTTATTGGCGTGGTCTTTGTAAGTAAACCTCTTCATACAAACTAATCCTTTAGCAGATGTCAGCATCCACTGGTGTGCATTTTTTTTTTTTAAGTCATCAGATAGTACTAACAATATATGATGATGGCTGTGAGCTTCGTTTTAGTTACCCAACAAAAAATATAATAAATTATGTTCTGTTACCTGTCAAAGCTGATAACAAGCAGGTTCATGACCGAGGCGTTGCTGGCCACATAGTCTATTGCAAGCCATAAGTCACAGACCACAGGCCCCAGAGCCCACTGGTCCATGATGATGTAAGTGGTATACAGGTTCATTGACAGCGTGCCAATGGTAAGGTCAGCAAATGCTAGGCTAAGCAGGTAGTAGTTGTTCACTGTCTTCAGTGCCTTATTGATCTTGAATGACACCATCACTAGGATGTTGCCAACAACAGTCATAAGAGAAAGTGATCCAGTGAGGAAGACAATTATGATGACCTGAAAGAACCAAAGAGGGTGGTTAAGTGACAGTGTTAACTTTTACAACAGCAACACTATCAACGCTATGAATAACCGCCTTAATAACCGCCTTAATAACCGCCTTAATAACCGCCTTAATAACCGCCTTAATAACCGCCTTAATAACCGCCTTAATAACCGCCTTAATAACCGCCTTAATAACCGATCAGTGTTTCTTAAAGACGAAAACGATATGGTGCAGAATAAACTGTTGAATTGATTGTCAGAAGTATCAGGACCTGAGCCAAATAAAACGGAAATGATGTGGATTGCTGCATAACACCAGAATAATTGACAAAATATGCTTTGGGGTTTTATTTAAACTGACTCAGTTCAATACATGGTACGAAATGGGTTCTATTAACAATTAAGCCCCTGTGTGCTGACAAAGCTTCTAGTGAATTCTAGCACCCACAGCTGTTTGTATTTAATGTCTAAACATTCTAACATGGGCAGACACACATTTCAAAAACAGACTGAATTTTCAGCTGATGAGGTCTTCAACAACTACTACTTTACTAGTACTTTATTGTATTACATGATACTGTCAATGCCATGAACAATTGGTAACATTCTGCTGCACTATTCTTTTTTAAGCTATCCTTTTAGGTTTAGATTAATGGTACATGCAATTATTTTATGACTAACTGTCAGGAAGCACTCAAGAAGTAGTTTCAAATCAAATACTGTTAAAGTTACAAGGTCTCCTTCAAGGTTCTATTCTGGGTCATCATTTATCAATATAAAGGAATTTCTGCCTCTCACACTAAATTTGTGTGCATATAATACTATCTTAAATGCCATAAATGCATCTCTTCATCCGGCTATTTCAAATCTACAGTCAAAAGTCAAGTCATAACTTTCCATAGATGCAAAGTTTATCTTGGAACACCAACTATAAGCGACTGGCTCAAATGAGCCATAAATTCCCTGGAGGTTTGGAGAAGCCATGTGAAGAGCACAGCTAAATGTTTGTCTGGCAGTGAGAATTCCTCGCTACTGAATCCATGGAATTTACACAGTGAGGCCACAAAACTACTCGGTCCTAGAGTGCTCTCTACCTGCAGTGTGCACGTCTCATGTCTGCACATTTAGTTGTTAAAAACTATAGTAGTAAGCCTATATATATATATATATATATATATATATATATATATATATATATATGTGTGTGTATATATATCTATATATATGTGTATATATATATATATATATATATATTTATATATATATGAGGTATCAGTTACTAAGATTTACATGTCTTGAACTTAAAAAGTCCATCAATGGTTTGTTGATGGTTTAACCAATATTGTGGAGTAACCAAAGCACTCAATAAAACTAATGCTATTAGAAAAAAGAAGTAAAAGTAGAATCGCTGATGCTTACTTGCAAGATAGTATGTCCTCCTAATGGGTCAAAATCCTCTGCTGGCAGCATTACTGTCCTGTTAACTGGTGAATCAGTGAAATTTCCTCCTTGCCTTGAGATATGACTGACATTATGTTGCTTCCACCCACCAACACTGTCAGATAATATGGCCAACTCCTGGTAAGAGCCACCTGAAGATGGGGAGAAACATCATTTACATGTTTATCAGAGATTTGGAGAGTCTACAATTATTCTGAATCAGAAACAAATTGTATACAAGTCTACAAATCTTCTATCAGCAGATTTGAAAAGCTTTCTCAGCAGCATTGTTTCAGCAACACTTGGCTAAAATCCTAAAGAGCTTTTCAAGACCATTTTGTATTTTTTTTATGTATTCTTACTACATATCACTTTGAATGATTTTACACATATTATTTTAAATGTGCACAAAAATAAAAAAATCTATATTACTTAATTGTAGTAAAGAGACTAAGTTCTGTAGTGTTGTGCAATACCGAAGACGGCAGTCTCAGCTATTATGGTGGTATCAGGCTGGTCTCTCATACCAGGAGAACTGTTGGTGAGGAAGTGGATAGAATCAGAGCTGGAGGTCAGGTTCATGATGACCAATGGACATCTTGAAGAAAAGAAAAGAAAATAATTAAAGAGATATGGTAAGTGAAGGATATTGTGGTGGCTTGTTCTTTGTCCTTCTTCTATTCTGTGCCACATTACGGGACTCCGTTTCTCGACTCACAGGTTAAACAGTACAAATCCCAACTCTGCACACGTTGATTCCATTTCCGTCATTTGATCAATTTATTTGCACTTTTATCAAACTTAACAAAACCATAATAAGTCTAACATGAGGTCAAAGACTGTGCCGATGTCCCGTTCTACACAAAGGAAAAAACCTGAGACTCGGTCCTACCCCTTCCTCTTATCACAGCTGATCCTAATCAGATTAATATAAATAATTCCCCAAAAAAGCATTATTCCGAATATGAATCCATATTCATCCATTCATATGTCAAAGGAATGTATTTAGATCACACAAATTAATTATATGATATGATTTGTAATCAAAACGAAAAATATGGCTCGAACAGATATAGTTATTTGACCAATTATTTAACATTTTTGCAAACGATTTTGGGCAAAAAAAAGTATTTATTAATTTCAAAGATGAAGTTGATTGAATGACGTTTTATTTTCACTTGAGTTGCTCTCGGAATCCATCACCAAAATCAGCTTTCTTCCACCTGCAGAAAATCTCCAGACTCCTGCCATCACTTCTTGACTGTTGTAGAGACCCTCCTCCATATATTTCTTACCTCTCACCTGGATTACTGTAATGGAATCCTTACTGGACTGCCCAATAAAGCCTTGGACAGTCTCCAATATGTCCAGAACTCTTCTGCACAAAATAACCCCACCAAACAGAATTACCACTGGATTTAATGCCTGGGTCACCACAGTATCATATCCCAGGAGTTCAAAAATTGTAACCATGAGGGTAAATGGACCTGTACTTGTAAAGCGCTTTTCTAGTCTTCCGACCACTCAAAGCGCTTTAACACTACATGACATCATTCACCCATTCATACACTGATGGCAGTGGCTAAGGTGCCACCTGCCCATCAGGAGTAGATAACATTCATACAACATTCACACACCGTAGGCACAGCTACGGGAGACATTTGGGGTTAAGTGTCTTGCCCAAGGACACATCGACACGGGCTAGCGGAGCCGGGGATCGCCGATCCTCTGATTGAAGGACGACCCTGTTCACCACTGAGCCACAGTCGCCCCAAGGGTACCAAAGCCTGAAGTTAAACGATGAGCCAAAGTGCTGTTCTTTGCCAATGGGCATAATATATGGTCTGATCTGAATCTGAGCGATCCCAAGTGACTTTTGAATATACTTTTAAGTATTTTATCAAACAACATGATGATCCACCAGTGGGCCCATATTATCAGCCAAAAGGGTGATATGAACATCTGATCATTAGTAATTATTTTGGCTAATAGTGACGTTCTTGACACAGTTGGTCCACCAGAGAACACGTCAGACTTAGTGTTTACTTAATAGTATTTCCTTACAAACGTAACAAATAATGACTTGAATCAGGTTCAGTTTTATTGATATTGCACAACACAGGACTGCACACGTAGCTATGTAAGCTACAATTTGGATTTGTGCACAACTCTAACCAGGTTTATTTTTCTCTCTTCTCATTCCTTCCACAACAAATATCACTGGAGTTGTGAATATACAACTTACTAAATTGACATCTTGCTTAGTTGTTACAAAATAGCCAATTAACATGTTTTAACAAAAATGTTGAACATTTAAAAAAAAAAGTTTAGCAACCTTTTAGCTGCTTGTTACAAACAAGAAAATGTAATAAGAAAGTAAAATGATAAATAACAGTTCCCTAAATAGCTTTAATTGAAGGTTATCGTTTTCCTGTGTATTAAAAATGAACAATTGTCAAATAAACAAAAGAGGGCACTGTGTTTTTTGTTTTTTTTGTGTTTTGTTTTTGTTTGTGTTGGTTGTGGGGTTTGTTTGTTTTTGTTTGTGGTGTTGTGTTGTTTGTGGTGTTTTGTGGGGTTGGAGGGCTTTGTAGTTTCCCCTCTTTTAGCCATTTTCTTTCATGATGAAAATGATCCAAACATGCTTATTGTTTTGAGTGCAATCCTCCGCTTCCATTGCATTGCTGATTCTGGCATAGATTAGCATAGCCTGTAAAGAATAGATGACATTACTAATACAGGCTGTACTAATTAAAGCCAGAACCATCATATCTCCTCAGAAAATGTCTTCAGTCCGCGCCTTTAGCTCTGATGTATGATGTTGGAGAGGAGAAAGGTTTGCTGACAGGCTACATTCCCACACAAATAAATGAAAATATACCTTAAACAATATAGAAGCCCACTGCTTCACCTAAAAGTGGCTCATACATCGAGTATGAACCAAGCACACAAACCCGCGTAGCTAGTTAGCCTGCCAGCTAGTTAGCTTGCAGTCTTATTAGGATCAGTAATTAAAAGGAGATGCTAGGTTTTTTGTGTACTCTGTGTACTCTGTTTATTTACAAAAGCAGCTAGATAGTTGATGGAGAATAACTTTGACAATGGTGATGTCAAGCTAACAGGAGCTAACTGTCTAAATATTGTAGCTATTGTTCAGCTTGTTGAGGCAGGGGGCATGTGATTGGCTGAAAGGTGAGAGAAAGGTGACACACTACTGAACATTAATATGAATACTTTGGGGTTCCATAATAATACATAGAAAAATCAACTAAACATAACAACAAAAAAGCACAAAGACACATTTAACAATTTAAGTCAATCTCATGCCTATTTAAAAATAAGTATCCAGCCTCATACGCATTTTACAATTCCACTTAAAACAAAATTAAATATTAAGATTGAATTCTGTTATTCCTGGAGAACAAACTGCATGGGTTGTTCCTGAAGACTTAAAAATATATAAAAACAGACTGTTGCACTGTTACCTTCAGCACAAACAAATTATATTGATGTCAAACTCTTGACAGACACTTGAGGAAAAAACAATTGTTACATCATCTTAAAGAGTGGAGTACAAATCCTTGTATTTAGTGACACAGTTTACTTTGAGTATCCTACTCATTTCCCAACCAGTTCACTTAAACAGCTTCAAAAATAATATTGAGACTCATTATCATGTTGTTTTCTCTCACTTTTAGTTTAATTTAGTCAAAGCTGGCGATGCAGCCGACATGACATCTGGTAGCTGTGTGAAGATTACGGGAACTATCAGCCAAAGGTATTTCACAGAAAACTTTATCCACACAAACAAAATTGTGCCCATCGACATATTTGATATAAAAAACAAAGAAACCCATTGGCTAAGTTTGAAATTGCCTGCCAAAATAAGCTTGATTCATTAGAGTCTAATGGCTGAGAGAATTACTACTGTATATGTTTTATGAATGGTCTTTAATGCCTTTAGGTTGTAGAAACTCCTTTTTACAAATAAATGTTATTTGTTTTGTACGTGGAGAACAAAACACTGCCCAATGGTTTAATCAGACTGACAATAAAAAGGGCAGAAAGAGACAAGTATCCCTCTGGGCAACAGTTGAACAACAATAATCACCTGTCATTTGGTAAAATAAACCAGAAGCTGAGCATCAAAATGTGTGCAGATTTAAATAGGAACAGCTTTTAGTGTCAAGTGTTTCACAAAAATGCAGCCTATAAGAAGCTGAAATGAACACGCAAGGTGTTTCTTTAGCAAAGCTCTTCTTCAAACTAGAAATAGAAGGTTATTCTAGGTTTTGCGCTTTTGAAATATCATCTGAATATACTATGGACAAATCACCATTTAAACCTATTCAAGAGGGTACCCCCTCCAAAAAAAACTATTTAGAGCCCAATTGCAATGTTGTGGTTCAATAAAGAAAGAGCTGCTTACGATGCTTTTTATGCACTGGAAAACAAATTAAAAATCAATCATTTATATGTTCATTCTGAATGTGTATGCATCATTTACTGAAACCAGATTTAATTTATTTTGCCTGATACATATAACCATCATAAAATATGAATATTTATATATTCACAATTGTTGGAACAAGTGTATACTTTACAATATTGATGTATTACTATCATGAAATGCTTTTTTATGGTAATTTAGATCATTTTAAAGGGATAAATGAAAAGATGAAAATCAAGAGTTTAAGAGGTTAATGCATTTCACATATTTTTAGTTAAAGACCCTCACTGCCTGTTTCTGTCTGTTTGACTGTATGACAATGTGTGCCCTGCTGCATTTATTATATTTAAGAAGTCAAGAAAGCAAAAGCCAAATGGTGAGTTACTGTAATGAAATGCACTTACCAGTCCACTCTGGCTCCCAGTATCCAATATGATATCCGAGCTAGGAAGCTCAGCTCTGCTCTTGCAGCATGCTTCTCCCTGTTGTGGCCCGGACTGCTCAGCTGGTGTGTGACTGGAACCTCGAGCTCCGCCTTTGATATCTGCAGTAGAACCTCTCAGATTTGGGCCGTAACATGACAGAGGCAATTGTGACATTTCTTATGAGGTGGGCCCTCGGGGCTATGACGAGCCTGAGTAGCCTGTGACATGGCAGATCATTTGGTAATAATACTAGTACAGCTGGTCTTACAGTATATACATATGATTCAGCTCTGAGTAAAATATTGCAACAAATATCTGTGACCATATCCTTTCAAAATTAGCTGCAATCATATCTATCCATCTGTCTATCCATCTATCCATCCATCTATCCATCCATCTGTCCATCCATCTGTCCATCCATCCATCTATCCATCCGTCCATCCATCCATCCGTCCGTCCATCCATCCATCCAACCATCCATCCATCCATCCATCCATCCATCCGATGAAGTTCTTTTTAGAATTTATGATCAAGTGAGATTCATCATTCAGCACCCCTGGGTAAGAGTAGATTTGGATTGTTAAGAAAGAGTGGTGCATCTGGAGTTGGAACTTTTTTGAGAGTATTAACTGCTGGCTGCTAATGAAATGCAACATAACAGTACTGACTGTCTTTGGACTGAAGTTCTTAAGCTCTCTAGTTCAGTCCAGGGTTTCTGCAACTGCATCTGGAGTTCTATATTTGCAGCAACCACACTTGTATAACTTACTGGACCACATTCATGTGGGAACTTGCCAAATGGTGCTGTCCTTGTAGTGCTCCTGTGAAGTCTTAAATAAATAGCAATGGGAAAATCTTAGTTTGTGTAAACAAAAATTTTGCTTTTCTTCCCCTCATGTGCAAGAGCTCACTGACATTCATTCATGGTATGCGCCAGAGAAGCTGCAATTTTGCGAACTCAGGACCGGCCTTGCACAAAATTGACTGTTCAAATTATTTAACTTTTTGGCTGGGTTCGTGGCTTCGTGTCTGTCAGAGTTTCACTCACCAGTGCAGACGATGAACATTCTTGCACTGCAACAGGCCAAGACGGCTGTTTTAAACCATTTCAAGTGTGAAATCAATACAGGAATCCTGCCTCTGCTCCTAATCTCCAGTAAGACACAAAGTCTTGTGGAAATGATCATAGTCTGATCTTTGCAGATGTTTTCTTTTAGGATAAAACACTCCAGCAGTAGAGCCGAAGACTTTTAATCTGAGGGTGCAGGCGGATGGGCTCTGAAACCTCTCTGCAAGCATTGCAGGCATAATACGTTTAGGCACTATAGGCACTAATATATATATATTTTTTTTTTTACATGATTAGGGGTAGTGGAACGGAAATTGATAGCTTTTCTTACGCGTCTATATTTTGAAAGTGTACATCGACCTTCAGAATGTACTTCAATAGGTTGTGAGGCCTTTTAATCAATGCTGAATATGTTTAGTTGTATTCTTTCATTATACTATTTCGCAGCCTCAGTCCAGACATTTTAAGCCGGCCACTCCATCGACCTAGTTCTTCTTAAATCATATGTTTGGCAGATAAATAAATATACCAAAATGATTAGACGGTGTGTTTTGAAGCCATGGTCATTTTGCACTTGTGATATCAGGGGTTTTGTAAAGATCGAGGAGTAATTGGATGGTTGGAGCCAAGCAAATGCTTGATGAATTCTTCAGGAGCTCTCCTGACCAAACAAGGCCATATAATTGACCACTCTCATGCAGTATGTTGAAAGAAGCCAATGGCAGAGCTCTCTTGACCCCGAAACACACACACACACACACACACACACACACACACACACACACACACACACACACACACACACACACACACACACACACAGAGAACAGAGAACAGAACAAGGAATAGAGTGCCTGAATTAAGTTACTAGATATACTGGATGAGTTTAATTACAAAGGTCTAACTACATACTTAATAAAACATACCAATCTGGTTGGAATTTGGAGTAAATGTATGTAAAATGATGTGTAAGATATGTGCAGGCATAAAAACATGGAGTTTTTGTTTTGAATATTATAAAATACAAAATGATTGTGTGATAGACATTCTATTAACACTTTAAGTTTAATTATTATGTCATTAAGGAGAAATTCTAAGGGGAAACCAAGCTTAGGGAGGTTAAATTCAAATTTTCAGTCTTGTTTCTTATTATTTCCATTTTTCCTTTTGAACTTATGATTCCTATTGTTGACAACATTGAGACATTGAGTCTTTGGAGTTTTTTACATGCCTTACTATTGTGGTATCACTCAAGGCTAGTGGGAGAAAGGGGACAAGACCCCCCACCCCTCAAAAGGCAGTTTTAAGAATCAGAATGCACTGCAACCACGTGGGAACAATGCCCGCTCAATATATATATAAATCTATATCTATATCTATATATATATAGATATATATATATATATTATGACTAAATAAGTCGATAAATACCATATTATGGTATGTCGACAAAAGTCATTAACAGTCATAGTACAGTATGTAAAAAAAAGTAATTGTATATATTATGCTGAAAAAAGTCATGAACAGCGATAGTATAGTATGTATTTTTAATGTTATCCTCTCTTTTCTCCAGATCACTGCAGGGTTTCCGGACCAAATCTAGAATGGCAGACTGGACCTTCCTGAAACAGAGCTGGGTTTTCATCCTTTTACCTCAAGTTGTCAAATATCAATTGTATCAATACCTTATCTTGGTGAGCTATTCCTGACCTTCTCAAGTCACTTGTGTTTGTGTGTTGTCTTTTAACTTGTGCTGTCCACATTAATGAGTGGAAAACTTGGAGAATCTCAAGAATGGTTAGCTAGGGGAGGAGGGATTTAATCCTCTCTCCTCATCTCTCTGTTGTCAGAGCTCCCAGACCGCGGTTTGATATTTTTTTTTCTTTTGAAATGCACTTTGTTGAGAAAAGTGCTCTATAAATAAAGTTCATTAGTATTATTATTGTAACCTGAGCTCCCCTTCAACATCAGAACAGAACTCAACACATCTTCAGTCACAGACTGAAAACTCATCTGTTCTAACTGTATCTTGAACAATAAAATTAAATATAATCAAAAATATTTTTTTCTCTGTTATTATTATTGTTGCCAATTGTAGCATGTGACGCAGTTTAGCATAATTGCTGAAGTTGATGTATTTGCATGATTATTGCAATTTTGGGGTTGTAACCACATGCTTGAATGCACCTTTTGGAAGTCACTTTGGATAAAAGACTCAGCTACGTAATGTCAGATTTCTTCAAGATAAAACTTACATTATCAAAACTTTGGAGAAAGAGGACACTTTACAAAGTAAGTTTACTTTACAATTGTGCCAAAGAATTACACATTTTAATAGTTCAAGATATTCTATTATCCTGATTTTCTATCCAAACAAATTATCCATACAAAGTCCTACAAAAGATGCTACACAGATACAGACGTCCAATTGATTTTAATAATTTTTATTAAACCAACACAAAATCACAACCGGAGTGTTACAGCCTGAAATAAAGGAGGCGGTGCACTCAACAAAGAGACATTATCTTTCAGTTTTTATTGAGTCAGAGTTGAAAAAGATTTGTTTAGACTTTAAGATCAGGTGATCTTTTTAGGAGTTAAATTATCAGTATAAAAGATCATACATTTTTGGTTTTAAAAGATAACTAAATATTGTTTCTAGAGCAGCAATAGCAATATTTGCAACAGCAAAGTACTATATAAAGTCATTAATATCTCCCTGGGAACACATCTAAAATCTCAGTAAAATAAATATTATTCCTGAGTGAAGTTTATAAAGACCTGTATCAGTCATTCCTCCTGGCTGCTCGGTCTCAGCCAGCAGAGAAGTTAATAAGAACAAATTAAGCCCTACAATTGTAAATAATGTAAAAATGTGCGATTAGTCGAGCTGCTTGTGTAAACATAGCGGAGGTGGATGAGAGGCCGCGGACAGAGCAGATTGAGTTAGGTTTCGCTGTTGTTTACATGTTCATACTTGTTGAACAGGTGTATTGATAAAGTATTGGCTTTTTACTTGTAAATGTAGTTGTCATCAACTTGAGTAATCTTCACTTCACCTGGTCTCCGATGCGGCCTCGCTGCTTCCTTCTCTCTACTGTGTGTGTGCAGTTGGATGAGCTCAGCCTCGGCAGAGGAGATGCTCGCTGCAGCGTGATAATGAATTAGACCAAAATATTTACGTACATAAGTACAGACGAAAACACTGGTTTTCAGGACTCATCCCTTCCTTCAGCTAACGTAAAAACACGAGAGGGTTTGTCCCTTCAGGGTTGCCGTGGAAACATAGTGGTACAACATGGTGGACTCTGTGGAAGAGGACCTGCTCCCGCTCCTTGTAGATATAAATGGTTCTTTCTAACTTAACAAAAACACAATGATTGTTAGTTTCAGGTGATTAAACATTATAACACATTTCTGCCCATAATCCCTCTAAATGTTACGCACTGTTCCTTTAATCTATTTGATAGAATAGAGGGGGTAAAATGGATCAGTTTGTGTGATTGCTGGCCAGTCTATATAAGTAATGACATTGGTCCGCATGTAAATCTATACACCGGCGAACACTGGTGCATTTTTCCAGCCGAATATCTTACTGATGTTATAGCTTTATTTGGTGGAAGATGTGATCAAATCTCTCATGAGATCGACCACAAACACAATTCCGGCACAATCTAACCAGTAGAATTCCAGTAACTCACTGTCAAACTCTTAAGCTGCTTAAAAGTCCTCCTTACTCTTAATAGTTCATCACCTTATTTATTTTTTTATTACCTTAATTTTTTTTAGAGTTTCATCAGGAGCAACTGTTTGTACAAAGAAGTTTTATGAATAAGGCTCATGGACATCCGAGATAATGATATTCTCTGGAAGTGTAAATCTCATTAAATGATGTCTGAATGGTTATGTCTATTACAGACCACAATTTCATGAATTTTCAAGAAGTTCATAATGAAGCTAAAGAGGCTACAAAATGTTAAAGAATTGCAATGTTTTCAATAATCAACAACAATGCACAGAATGCAGCTGGTACTGAAACAGAATATCCTACCGCAGAGCTTCAGCAGAGAAGATGTTGTCTCAGTTGGTCTGTATGACTTTCCTCTTCTTCCCAGATGTCATCCATCGAGGCCGCATAGCTAAAAGTGTCCAACAAATACAAGCCCCTGCCTTAACGTGCAACACAACTGACATTTAATGTAAAAACCATTAACACTGGAAAGTGGAGATTGCAAAGATACACAGGATTTGGACAAACCTGAAGATCAGTTCTTACAGACTGTAGGAACACCAGTCCACTTGCACAATTTGTATGATAAAACAAAATAAATAAAGTCGTCAGAATGAAGGTGTGTTTTAAAGACACACTAAATTACCTATTTCTGTGACCTTGGGATCTGGCATATGCTTACAATTCTAGGAGTAATAATCAGACTTTGTGGCCAATTTTATCACATTAAAACAAGATAAAATAAAAATAAAAACAGATATGCTGACAATAGTTGTAGCCTATGAAAAGCCTCAAGTCGAAACCCACACAACTACAACTATGTTCCTGCCAGATACAGTGATGCAAAAAAATTATAATAATCATCAATCACAAAATATGTTGTCCAACCAGTGATAGAATATCTCAGAAGACTGGATGTGACTTTGTGACTTTTTTTTTGTGTCTTTGCCACACTCCACTGACTTATTTGCGCACAGCTTGCACAGTGTGGATACCATAATTTATTATTTATGTCTACCAACATGGCTTGTTGTGTAATATGGTTCAGAATCATTCCAGTAATCACAATGCTATAATGAAACTGGTTACGGACCAAACGGTTAAATTTTCCACTGTAGACATCAATATATTTCCACAAATCTTTAAATTACAGAGTAAACTGATATGCCATTTGCAGCATATTTCTGCTTCCTAAAACTAGATAATTCTGCTCAACAAGAGCAATGTTACAGTACTTAAGCAGTTGGTAATGTGAGGCAATGACAGAAATAGCAGCATCATCGGCTGTAAGTTAAAACTGCACCATAAATAATAAAATTGCTGCTGAACTATTTTTGTTGGTGTCGTTAACCATTATCTGAAGCCTACGGAGACACAAGATGTACCCCATGATGCATTGGGATGAGTCTTTCTATGATCTCAGAGGCAACGCACAATGGAGTTACATGACATCCTCGTATCATGTAGATCAAGTTCAAGGCGTTTTACACATAGACTGTCTATAAGAAGTGGACATAGTCGACGTTATGTAACCCATTGCTTTGTGGAAGCCTTAAGTTCGTTGTTTTGGCCATCGCCATCTCATATTACGATCGTTGCCATCTTTACTTTTTGCAAACAGTGAACAGAAGTGACCATATTTGGACTGTAGAGGAGCGACGTAGAGGAGCGACGTAGAGGAGCGACATAGAGACACCGTATATTGCTCTGGTAGAGACCTGTAAGGTTGCCTGCCCTTAAGCATACCCTGCTTTATGGTCTATTTTATGCTAAATGGAACCATAATTTACTAAATGAACATCATGCTGTATTGAAGAAGACTTGAAGCCAGCAATTGAGACCATAAACTCATGTTTGCAATGTTTACTGAGGGAATAAATCAAGTGAAAAGTAGTATAATTTTCTCATAGACTTCTATACAATCAGACTTAATTTTGCAACCAGAGGAGTCGCCTCCTGATGGCCAGTCAAGTGAAGTTTAAGACACTTCCTCATTGGTTTCACTCTTCAGAACCGGAGGTTGCCACCTGGTTTTACACTTATGTCTATTTCTTTCTGGTTTACGCACTCAGCTACATTGATTGTGTGTTGATCTCTGAGCGCTACAAAAGCATAGTGTATGCTTTTCTTTGGGACTGTCGAATCCAAACAGGGCCAGTGAGCTAAAAAGACATGAAGCTGCTAAAACTATTTAGGTTTGGGGGATGGCCTCCACACAGCTCTCAACATGGAGACAGCTGAGCCGGCGCTGGCTAGTAGCTTACAGTGCTAACAGCATGAACAGTGCAAGCAAGGGCAACAGTGCTCACAGAGCTAATAGTGTTCATCTGAGGGTGGGTGTTGCACTTCATTGACAATGCTTTGGGTCGGGACAGCGTTATTAGCGACAACTGCTGTATGAGCACTGTGCTGGGCTGTGGTAATTAGCTAGCCAGAAGGACACACACACTAGGACTCTCATGCACTAACATGCACGTACTGTTGGCCCAGCAACGTAAACCGAGCACAGAGACACTCAGCTAAAGGCTTAACTGCATTGCTTGCGCTGCAAATATATATAATATGTATAAGTCCACTTTATACCCAGAGTTTCATTGTAGGGATTTTTCATCCATCTTTAAAACATTTGTATTATATAAAGTAAACAGATCTCCCACATAAAAAAAGACAACATCCCTGCATTAAAGCCTAGCAATAAAACTATTGTTATAGGATGCTGAAGGAATAAGCACTTTCTGTTCCCTCGTTTCGAAGTCAATGAGTTTTTTGAATGAGTTTTAAAGCCTGAAATCAGGTCAGTGGTGAACATATGCTACAAGAGGTTTTAAACATCTTGTATAGTAAATCAGTAAATACCTCTCATGAGTTTTGAACATCTTAAAAAAGGTGGTTGCTAACAAGTGGCTAAGTGAGACTACTGAACATCATCACACCGACTAATCCACCTTTACTGCCCCATAATGTATACTCGCGCTTGTTTGTAGCCTAATGTTAGCTTTTTGCCGTTTATGTTTGCTCTTCAAAAATCCTAAAAAACTTGGCATAATCCAAAATCCAATGGAATAATCACATTGGCTTTTTGTCGAGGAAACCCAGGCGATGCTACCTTCAGGAAATGGTCTACAAAAAAACTTCATCCCTAAAGCACTATTTTTGTGGCAGGCGTAACCTGAGAAGATTGTGTTTGGTCGTGTGCCTCACTACTCTCATCCGACAAAGCATGGATAGACAGTCAAAAAATGTTTTAATTAAGAATATTCTGCTCTTCACAAGTTAATGAATAAACTTTTATTTCCAAAATCATGCAAATCCATTCATTACTCATAGACTCAGTCCCACTTTATACAAGTATCTCTCAGAAGTTGCAACAGTATACTCAAAAAGTCTACATGATGCACTATTCGGTGGCAAATTAACATGCCCCCTTTGTGGTAAATATTTATATTTATATGAGTAAAATACCATTTAGTAATGGCGTTATTCAGTTTG
>JACSYO010002157.1:0-95000 GCA_016806645.1 Ophiodon elongatus
ATACATACATATATATATACATATACATACATATATACATATATATATATATATATATATATATATATATATATATATATATATATATATATACATACATATATATATACATATATATATATATATACATATATATATATATATATATATATATATATATTCTCCCCACGTCAGCATGGGCTCTCTCCAAGTTCTCTGGCTTCCTGCCACAGTCCACAGACATGCAGCGTAGGTTAATTTATTACTCTAACTTGCATGCAGGTGTGAATGCGAGCATGAACGGTTGGTTGTCTGTATCAACCTGTCCATGGTGAACCCTGCCCCCCACGACCCCTGACCTGGATAAGCAGTTTAAGTTTATGGATGGATGGATGGATACATACATACATACATACATACAGCAGTGCCACTAAAACAGTACTTTTATAACAATTTTAATTTACAGAACATTGTCATTTAGTGCAAATAATAACACTTCTGATGTACAACTTAGAAATATACAAAGTGTGTAGATTACTGACAAAATATCAAAATTAAAAACACTGGAGGCATTCTTAAGCTGACATTGCTCATAGATCTAGCTCTTGTAATCATCAGAAAAACAATTATCCAGATCCTTTTTAACCTCTGACCCCTTGGACAAAAAATCTGATGTTAAATTTTCAACTATGCAGATCTACTGATTGCAAAACTCCCAACCTATGATGGCATCAAACATTGATGTAAATTTACATCTTGAGGTAAGATGATGTGAAATGCTGACCCTTCCCCCTTCTCCACTTCATTTCAGTGTTGATAAATGCACATCTGGTGGCTGTACAGTAAAGATATCCAGGAATTTTAGGATTTGTCCTAGTGTCTAAGGCTTTCTGGGGATAGTTTATCAGTCAAAAGGGCAGGAGGCCACTGCACTGTAGTGTGGCATGTGAAATGTAGTTAGAATATGACGAAGAGTCTAGGGTATAGATGATATCCTACTCAACATTTTACAATTTTACCGTATCCTTACAATAGCAGCGGGACTAATTTACAAACCTGACACTCATGAATGCACAGACTGAATTTTTTCTGCCTCATCGGGGCCCTCAAAGTGGTGAAAAACTACCTAGGGGGTACAAAATGTATCCACTCGTCTCTCAATGAAAGAGAGGAATCTGTACATCAGACACTATGGCTGGCCATATGCAATTATCTGTCAGAAACCGTGTTACGCAGATTACATGCAGATACACACTTACAATAGGCTGCAACTTAGCATCTATAGACGGCAGTCAACTCTATTATTGACATACAATTTTTGATTATCACTATCAACCGTGTCTAAAATATTGTCCAACATGACTTTTGACTTAGTGAATGCTCTTTAGAGCCTACTCCAGGTTTCTTTAGCCCATTCACCAAATTCAAGCATTTAACAGTCAATTCACATTTCTCACATTGGTAAACTAACTGAAAACGTATTCGGTTTTCTCTGTACAATACATTGTGTCCCTGGTGCTCCCCGAAGGCTACTTTATAACAATCTAGAAATATAAAGATTTCAAAGCTTTAGGCTCTGGCCCCCCATCAAACTGCAAAGAGAGTCATCACTAGACGAACAGGAGAAGGCAAAAAAGAGGAGTTAATGTACCACACCTGATCAATGCTTTTCCTGTCAATATCTACTTCCTTCTCTCATAGTAGTAACTTTAGCAGCAGCAAAACAAGTAGCCGTAATACTAGTGATTAAAGCGAACCCAAAAAAGTCAAAAAGTATGTAATCATAAGAAATGTACAAAACAATTTACAAAAAAAAGCAAATAATTGGTAACAACAATTCAAAAAACATTTAGGAAACTCTTAAATTTACATACAAATGTACCAATGACCAACAGATGGTGTTCAGCCATGTTAACGTGGCTAGGATGTCAACTACTGACAGATTAAAGCTGTAAAACCAGTCTCTTCCACAAGCAGGTGTCCTGTGGGACGTCCTGGATGATAGTGTCATGAATGTAGTAGTTGGACAAGACATTCTAATTGACAGGTGAATGAGTCATGAGAGCCGATTCAACAATGAACAATGTAGTCTCTCCAGTGGGCTCTTCGCAAGCCTGAAACAAAAAAGGGAGATGAAACATCAATATCCCAGAAATGAACAAAACTGAAATAGATTCTGTACGTCGGCTGTGTTTTTCTTTATAGATTAAGCACCACTCAAGAGATATCCGATCCATTAACAGTGTAATACATGTTCTACCGATCAGTTTGGTTGCTCTTTTAGTTATAAAAGAAGATGTGTTTGGGTTACCGGTTACCTGGTTGTGCTCAGAAGAGGATGGGCTTTCCAGCTGTTTTCTCCTGGACGTAGGAGGTGAAGCGTTTGAGGAACTTTGGATACTCTCTCTTGGCCACGGCTCTGAGGACTGAGGCTGGAGCCCAACCTCCTGGGTTTACTGCAGCCACATAGAGGGAAATGATCAGGAAACTGTACACGTTCTAACTTATGATAAAACTATTAGTCATAACCTCACAGTGTAACAGTGTGCACATGGGTGAAGGTTGCATTCAGGGCTTTTTATTTTAACCACCAAACCATGGTCTTTCATTAAACCTAACAAAGTACGTTTGTTACCTAACCGTAAGGAGCTTTACCCTGAAGGCACACTTCTCCCATGTGCTAACAGTGTACTAATGCAGTACATAATCAGAGGTCGAGGGTGCCCTCTAGTGGCATTATATTTTTTCCCATGACCTGCCTAGAGTCTAAGTAAACTGGCACAGGATTCCTATTGCAGTGCTGCTTTACGTCACAATACACTTACAGGAAGTCAGGGGAAGTGCATGTCTGGACTGACATTTCAAAGACACAAGCACACAGTCTGACTCTTGTGCCAACTACCAGCTGTACAAAAGACCAATTAGCATAAATGTTGGCCGATACGAGGTTGTTCTGAATTATATGAGAAAAACTATGTAATACAAACAATACCAAATCAGCAGTATCATAGAGTCATTCATAAAAAAATATTTAAGCATTAATAAGAGATTTCTACAATGGTTCCATATATACTGGACAGACTCAATCCACCAGCCAGGCCCTCATGTGACCTGCAGCTATTTCTTGATGGTGAAAACAGCCGCTCACATCTCAGGAAGACAACAACACCATACACCCAGCTAATTTTACAAGTGCCGACTCAAGTAAACATTCAAGCCGTATGTATTTAGGCTGATGTGACAGTTGACTCTTGAGGACTTTTCTACTGCTGGCCTTAGGCTATTATCAACAGACACAATCATTTTTACCAGTTTGCCAATGCATTAGCCTGAATATCCGATTTTGTGTTAAGTGATATCATTAATGCTTTCTCTAATTTGTCCTATGGAGTTTAGATAATTGAGTGGATTTTATTTATATTAGTATAGACATAGTGTAGACAAGAATTAACAGTTTGACCCAAACTGATTAGGCGACAGCTCAACACTTCCTTCTGGCATTTACTTGTATGTAAATTAAAGTGAGAATGATGATGCTGGAAAGGCTTTGTTCTGTTGGCTGCTGATCTTGCCTTGGGCATATACACTGAGATCAAAACCCTATGAGGCTGGAGAGGCACTTACCATTGGCAACGTAGGTGATCTTACAAAGGATGTTGTCTCTGCTGATCTCTTTATCACCTTCTGGTGGGCTGACCAAGGTTTGGCAGATCAGAGCGACATTGATTTTGGCACGAACGCACCGGTTTGTGGGCTGGAAGTTAAATAAAATGTAAATGAAAACACCTCCAAGATGCCACAAATCACATCAGCTAATTTGACTGGGGTTAAGGGGTCTAAAACAATTCTTTCTACCAATTACACATGAAGAAAAAGCCCTATAACAATGTCTTGTTTGACACTATATTTGACTTTATATGCTGAAATTAATCAAATATATTTTTTATCTAATATTGGATGCCTGATGCACCACACTCACTCTATTGCATGACAGTGACAGGTGTAATGTAGTAATCTTACAAGGGCATTGTCGTGGTCCACAGAGAAGTTGCAGACCAGCCATGTGTCGGGATCATTTTCATTTGTTGCCAAGATCTTCCTGATGGCTGACAGATAGAGCACATCTCTCTGAGAGGCAGGCCACACTCTCTGAAACACAACCAGATGCATTCAGCTGGCAATCAAATAGGCCGCAGAATATTACTGATCAAACACGTTTCAGCAGCATCTAAAACCACCTAGAAGTAAATTCACCTTGTGCGTCTGGTAAACAATGACAGCATTATCAGAGAGCGTTTCCACAACGTTGAAATTTTCAATGGTGGCTGAGGGAGGAAGAGTTCAGTCAGGTCACAACATTAAAATAGAGAAAGTCAAACAGTGTTGATATGATGGCATCTTCTGAAATAGTGAACTTACTTTCCCAGTCCATTCGGACAGCCGTGTCCCAGAAGTAGTGGCAGACCTCGTGTCCCGTCACCCCCTTCACAGCATGTGTAGCTTTGAGAGGATCCAGCACAATACCGTTCTCCTCTACTTCTCTCCTGTACACCTGTTTCACAAAGTGCAGAGCGTGAGACAGAACAAATGGAAAGTCATATTATCACTATAAACATATTCACAACCTCACTGTAAAACATATCTTGAAGGATCCTCTTGATTCTACCACTGACTGTTTTTTAATTCATATAGTACTGATGACTTATTTTACGGATTTAATGGATTATTTATTACATTGTGGCATGAATACCTTTACTTTAAGTATTTGTGTAGCTCTTCCACATCCACTAGCTGATAAATTTGTTATCAGTGCTTCTACTGCAACTACAGTACCTTTTAAAAAGTGAATGAGACTTAAATATTCAGAGCTAGGAATCAAGGGAAATGATTCATAACAAGCTTCTCTCCTCTGTACTCACCTTCATCTCTCCTTCTTCTATTACAAGCTGCCAGTTGGCATCTCCGCCTACATCCTGAAGAGAGTAGGTCATGTGATTCTGCACATTCTCCTCCACCTATAAGATGGACAGATATTGATTAAATGAAGATGTTAGTGAGTGTTTTACTGTTCTTTACCTGTGTATCTGAGGACATGCTTTGAAACGGGACACAGTTTGGGGAGAAGGAGACTATTGTATTCGGGCTGCCTTTCTCAAGTTTAATGAATTAAAGTCTTGAGCAATCAACACTCCTAGCCCCAGTGCAGGTATTATATTTTAGGTTTTGATAACATTGTAGGGGGCCCTTTCCGAATCTTAGGAACTCTTTAAACAAATACATTAACCACTGAGCTGTAACCAACTAGATACACAGCACTTGATCCTGCCTGGGCGTGTTATTCAACATCCTAACAATGCATTAGTGTACAGTCAGTCTGGATTCATGCCAGTTTATGCTGTGGAAGCCAGAGTGATGTGAAGAAAGGAGGAGGTGGAAATGAAGAGCTTTCACAAGATTCCAGTCATGCAGCATGACATTAACATTTTTCTTATCAGTGGTGAGACGACTGTTATATGATGGAGACAACCCCTCAGTCCCTCCAGGAATATCAATTTTGTCCAGTTGTTTTTTTTTGGTCTTAGTACATCATAAAATACTTTGGTGCACAGGAAATGTTTGTGAAATCCTGGAGAGACTTATTAGTAGACATTCTCATGCATCCCCCTGTAGATACAGGTGCTCGCTGTTGACCAAATACAGTACCTGAGCGCTGAATCTGTGAATGTCATCTGAAGCACTGACTAGCTCAACAGAAGACAGGGAAGAAGAATGGCTATGGGGCTGTGCAGCAGAGAGGAAGAATGAAGGAGAAAGGAATAAGATACAAAACAGAAAGAGGCACCCTGCAGCAGTCCAAAGGATGCAATCACATCCTGCTCAAGTAGTATTTCATATTACAGGTTACACTGGTTGTAAGAGGACTAAGCTTCAGACAGAAAAGATATTGCAAACAATAGCACCCACTAGTTATAAATTAGAACAACGCAGAATGGAAATAAGATAAATTAAAGAGAAATATGACATTTGTTGAGCACCTTGGTGGCAAATCGGTGTGTACCGATGGTGGAGTAGGCGTCTCCTGGAGGAACTGGAGTTAGTCGTGGTATCCTGACCTTCTCTGATTGGCACTGAGGGACAGAGAGAAGGAAAATGGTAGGAATGTGAAGATAAAGAAGACACGACAGAGAAAGGCCACATGTGTAATATGTGTAACTGCGCTTCAGTTCATTCGCTTTGTTTAAAAAGAGGGATAGATGAGAAAGGGAGGGCAAGGAGATCTCCAATGAGTCTTCCAAACTAAATGTGTAATTGTGTTATTCATCTTCCATCAGACCTGCTCCTCTATCTTGTCCTGTCTGTCCAGTGCAGCTTCTACCGCATCGAAGAACTCATCCTCATTGATCAGACTGTTGGGCCCCTCCTGTGAAAAACAAATATTGTCAGCAATACAAGAACCCTGTGAGGACAGCTGTGAAAAATGTGCTGCAAGGTAAGAATGCACATGGTAAGAGACATGGGACAAAGTCAAGAAATCTTTCTGATGCGTGTCTAGCAGTTTCAAATCCATTTGTCTTATCTAATTTCATCTTGCCTCGTAGTCTGGGCCTCCGTAGTGCGACTTTTTCTTCAGTTCATTCATAGCAGACTTGTAGGCATCTTCTACCCTCCTCCTCTTCTCTAGTTCCTGAACACAGAGAGAGCAGTATAGTGGAAATTCTTAGTCAACTAACCCATACCATTTTGTTGACTAATCAATAAGTTAATTTAATAGACAGATCAGTAAAAATCACACAAAAACAAAACTTCAAATATTGTGTTTACAGGAGATGTGTTCACAAGTTACTTGGAAATAAGTCATTCAGTATGAAAAAGCACAAAAAAATGACTAATTGACTAAAGAATTCTTAGTCGACTTGGACCAAATGACCGATTAGTTGAATATTAATTGACTAAGTAGGCGCAGCGCTAGTACTGTTGTTAGTGCAACTGTACTAAACAATAAATAACCTGGACGGATAGAAATAGAAACGCCAATTAAAACATCTGTACTGTATTTAAAAAGAGGTCAGTTGATCCTCTAATTTAGACAACAAACAGGAATTCAGTGTTATCAAGTCAAAAAACATCTCCGCCACAGTGACAACGCTCCTTTCATCAGATCTCAGTCGATAGAGTCGCAAAATAAGGGGAAGAAGAGAGGTCTGCCAGTCACAAACAATCGGGCAAACTCACCACATTGTTCAGCTGTGTGTGTGCTCTCAAACAGGTTTTACCTAACGTCTCATAACGTCTCACTCTGCCAGAGATTAATAAACACACTTCACCCAAGTGAACTAAAAACAGGCCACTGCTATGCAATGAAGAACTGAAAAGATTGGATTATCTACGGTTTCCTCACCATCTATTACTTAAAAGCATTGAAACATAGCCAATCAGCCTATGTATTTGTTCTCTGTGACAGCAAGTTAATCAAAATACAATATAATACATTATGTAGACTGAAACCACTTAACTCTGCCCAAGAAACGGTTTATCCACACTGCAATAAGAGATAGCAAGTAAACTAAAGTAATTATGATTAAAAGTATAATTAAAACAATAGTGTTCTCTCAAAAGTACTTTAATTGGAGGGAAATCAGACTCAAAGAGACATTGAAACCAGACAAAGTGTACTGAAAGTTGTGGACATATAGCACTTGCCACAAAATAAACAGGAGGTGATCCTGTTATCAGCAGCGTGTAGACACGAGACAGACAGAGACCTACTTTAAAGAAGAGGCTGCATGTCTGTAGAGGTATCCATCTCGGTTTCTGGTATTTGAGCTGCTCTGTCCTCCTTTGTAGCGAAGGTTTCCACAAACTGCACCATGAATACTTAGCAGTCATTTTCTACTTCTCCCTCTGTACGAGTCTGAGCAGGCGCGTCTTGTCCCTTTTAAAGTGTGTTATGAACTATTTCTATTTCCCTACTCCACATCGGCAGCTAAACTTCACATTTAACCAAACAGATACGATTGAGGTAGTTTCACCCGAGCAGTCCAACCAACTGAAAGCACTTCCCTGCTTTTGTAGATTTTAGGGTTGGGCAGTATGCCTTCACACACAGAAAACTGGTTTGACAACATCAGCCGAGCTCATCAGGATGTAAGTATGAGGTGCTCTATAAAGCAAACCTCTACAGACACAGACCGCTCTCTACATGAGGCACAAATCAATGAATGGAAGAGTGGTATGGGAACTTCAACCGCAACCAAAAACAACACGATCAAATAACAAAAGGATTAAAGCTCATTATGGGCAACAGGTGCATTTGTGCTTCTGGTAAGCAAGTCTGACTATTTTGAAATGTAGATGTTCATTAAGTTATAGCAATTAATGTTACAATTGATTTAGCTGGTTTTCAGTAACTACCTTTAAACCCGCTATATCCAATAACAAAAAATTACAGTTTACAGTATGCTGAACTGTGTAATTTGAGGACACTAAGTTTTCCCACAGTTTTTGAATGCTGACTAAGCACTCTTTATTTTTTTAAATCATCTTGCTTTAAAATTGAAAGTTGGCAGTTGAACAGGGATCTTAATTGTAAAATATCTTGCTATAGGCACCATACATTAAAGCATCTTAACATTTCCCACAAAAATAATATCGATAGAACAGTTAAACAAACAGATTTACAAATTATGAACAAATGAACTTAAACACATATCCATACCAAATCTTCTATAACCAAGAAAGATGTATAACAAAGAATAAGGACTAATATTAGCAGATATGAACTACATCCTAAGGAATCAAGGCTTGTCTAATGGATTTTACATAGGAATCAATACCAGAGCCAACTCCATTAAATCATCTTCTAGCCTTTCCAAAACAACTACTGTACATTTGTATAGTATGGTTTTTCATCAACTTCCCTATCACCATGAATAGTAGACCGTTCTTACATTCTACAATCATTGTTAGATATTTGGACAGCGGATAACCAACTCCTTAAAGACAATGGGAGGCAGCAATTAGCTCCTCAGTTTACATCACAGCAGTGACTGCTGACACACCTACTCAGGAAACTGCACATTAGTCATATGACATTTAACACACTGAGTGACATTCATTTCAATCACTACGTGTAGAGCGCAAGACTGCACCTTGTCCACTCTCTTTTGCCAGCTGTCTTCTCGTTTGACCATCAGTTCGATGCAGTGGGACAAGGTAGAGAGGATGCCGGCTGTGGTGGCCTTGAAGGTGATGGCCTCACCCTTGAAGTCTATTCCATTCATACCTTTGGGACTGGCAGGGGGAAACACTGACACAGACAAAAACAAAGAAATAACTGAGTGTGACTGCTGCCTTGTGACTTGATTAGCTTTTCACATTAAAGTGAATCAGTCACACATTTCACAGATATTCTCAAATAAAGCAATGATCTGAAAGTAAACTCACATTTCTCTTTGCTGCCGTTGTTGTTGTGATTATGTTCACCCTCAGGTCTTCCAGTTGTAGGAAAGTCTTCTTCGTCCTCCTCTACTACAGGTAAGAAAGCAACAACGTTAAAGATATAACTACTATCCATCTGTCCAGTTAACCAACCTATAAAATGGCATAAATACCTCAACTTAGACTTATGTATAGCTGATTAAGTATGGTTAAATATTGTCAAGTTACTTTTTCTTAATTGTACGATTGTTGAAGGAGCAATAGGACATTTTTAGCAAAAGCATTATCTCAATTAAACTGTTGTTTTAAAATGTTTGTTTAACCTACGCAAGAGAAAAAGTTCAATATGAAAGTGATTTTGAAAGCTACAAAAAGCCTCTGCCTCAGAGATTAAACAACCCAGAGTGCCCTGTAAGTGTATTGATTTTTGTTTCCTTTCTGAATGAGTCTTATCAACCACTCCCCTTTTAACTTTCATACTGCATGAGCCAAATACAGCTCCATCTAGGAAATATTTTCTTGGCCAGTAAACATCAAGACTGATTCCTTTCCATGTCCACACTGCTCTAAATATCTGATTTTCTTTCAGTAAAACTGAACTGAACTATACAATCTCCATAAACACTGGCTGCTGGCCAAACAGCTGACTACACATTTAAGTCCAGCCAGCTACTTTGTTCAAATAATCTTGATTCTAGTAAAATAATCTTGATTAAAAAATTGCGATACACTACGCGTGAACATTTTACGCCCACTGGTCTCCATTTCAAAACAATGCAAATATGATGATAGAGAAAAGTGCCTATATCAGTCCTGCCCCCACATGGTCTGTTTGTTTGTGTGTGCGTGCGTGTGTTTTACAACTGTAAAGTTCAGTTTGAAATGTCCTAGAAGGTTTTTGTATTTTTGACCAATCATGCAAACTAATGTCAGATACCCCAAATTGTGTTTTTATAATTAAAACACGGTGCAATTTCCTGCAGTAATATATATGATCAACTAGGCTTGACAGTTTTTTCCACATTATATATTTTATCCTCGGTTTATATTTTAGTTATCCTGTCAGTAAACTGCCCATTGGTGTGGAAGTATATCAATATAAAAGAAACGGGAGAGGAAAAATGGCAAAATTATTAATAACCATCTACAGACTGTGTGGGCTAAAATGCATAAGAAGACACATTTTCCTTTACAATCATTAACAACATGTTTACAAAATAAATAGTGTATTTATGCCACAGGTTACCTCTGTCCCTCTGAAATTCATCTTTGGAGACAACATCAGAACAGGAGTCAAAGTATTTCTGCAGGGTGTCCACTTGTCTGCACAGAATGTCCCGGAAGGTTTCCATTTCTGCTAGTTTCTCACGCAACATGTGCCCCTTCTGAGCAGAGAGAAAGAGAAGTAAAGAGACTTAGTTCTCTTGTTTTAACCACAAGGCAAGATCATCATGAAAAAAAAAGAAGGACACAACATTTGATAACTGAGAAAAGAAATAACAGATCTAGTGACTTGGCTTTAGGTATTTTCAGAAGGGGCTTTTGTAAATATAGTCAAAGTTTAAATATGTATTGAAGGAAATACTTCAGCAAGGGACTGAGAATTTGACATGACACCTTCAGATTCTACTTTGTTTACCTTGAAGGAGGATGTGGATGTGGCAGACAAGGCACTGGCTGCTGAGGTAAGAGACAACATGGAACCATGACGCCTGAGACTGGTTTCTGAGCCATAACCAGACTCAGCCTGAAATCCAGAGGGAGGGATTAAAAAAGAAAAAGGGAGAGAATGAAGGAAGGAGAGAGTATGATATGGATGATAAGAAAGGGGAAAGAAAACGGAGGGAACAGAAGATCAGTTTGTGCACAAAACACATTAGACAAATCGGTAAATGAATAAAAAAACATCTGCTTCTAATAAAAGAACAAGGCAGAGAAAGGGGGAGATCAATGCTAGCAGTCGGCAGCACTGAGTGATGCTGAGCCCGACCAAAGCAGGGCCGAGACCTACACAGACAAACAAACAGTCTGCCAAAGGGACTTGGCCTGACAAATAGACCCATTCATCAACCCAGCCAGTAGAGCTGAATCTAGGTGGTTGAGGAACAGTGAAAATAAATGACACTATATCGAAGAGTGGCCACATCTAGGCTTGACTGCGACTTTCTGGCAGAAAATACTGTTGACCTATTTGGACATACAGTGCACCGTCTCATGTGCCCTGGCATTAGGGAGGGAGGGAGTGGCAGTGACTGCATTTGTTCCATTAATCAGCTAACTTATGACTGGGCAATGCCAGGGGACTGTCAACTCAGCAAAGTGTCAGAATTGTATTATACATAGTGCACGTGCATGCACACCCAGCCAATCTAACCAGAGAAAAATATTCTTGTTTGTCCCCCATGCAGCTGTTAACTATTATCCACTACATTAGAGCGAGACAGCAAATTCATGACCCAATATTAGTCCCGTACTTAAATGCATACATTTACTCAACCGGTAGAAACAGTAATGAGGAGCGAGTGCAACAAACTAAAGTCTGAAATTCTTTTACGTATGAGTCAGGATCTGAACATGCTTGTGGTATTTTTTATGAGCCTATATTTGCTGAGGTTTAGTCATGGCCTTTGTGTGTACTTTCCTCTTGATTATTAAATTACAGTTGTTACAATAGCTTGACAACAGTGAGCAAACTAGAGAGAGAGTACACACATATTCCTCTGCTAGAGGAGCTTTTATATTAACATTTATAACATAGTGACAGACAGAGAGATTTGACACTGAATACTGGTGAACAGAGAGAGAAAGGCAGACTGTTCAGGACCAGGACAACAAAAAATAAAGTCTCAATATTTGCTGTCAAAGGGTATGTTTACATTATTATAATCCCATGATTGCTGTGATATTAAGAGTAATGTGATAAATTTAAGCATAACTATGAATTAATTTGATAATTATTTTAATCCTATTATATATTTATTTGATCCAGCACCCATCCTACCAGTCACTGGATGCATATTTCTTATTGCTCATCAATTTTATCATTTACATAAGTCAAACTAACACTATCAGAAAAAATACAAAAAACACACATAAAAGGGAGTGACCATTTACCATGAATACTGTAAAATAAAATAATCTAACGAGAAAATTCCTGCCCTAAAAATACCTGACCCACTCTAAAAAAATAACAGGACATACAACATTATTAAAGATATGCTATGGCACAATTAAAAACAGTCTGTAGTGCTGCTCAACCTGGTGAGTAGTTATTATGTAAAGAAAGGCTGACCATATACGTGTAGATATTTGCAACACACTGAAAACTGTCTTTTATTTTACAAAAACGTACTGGTTTCTGTCAGGCTGGACTGTGACTGGCTGGTCACATTGTTTCATTGCAGAATAAAAAAAAAGTAAAGCAGTAAAGCTACTAGTAATTAGCAGAGCTGCACTCCAGGATTTATTTCTTCAAATGGAAGTCAATGAGTGTTGACACTTTGACTTGTGGTCATGCCTCAGGTTCAGCCCCGATGGCTCAGTAAATTTAATGTCTCGATACCTGCAACGCAACACCCACCCAATCACAACACATGAAATCGCATTTTGTACCCAAAGCTTTGTGATGGTAATGAGATGAGTACAGTAACTCAGTAAGTGACCATAGCAACCACCGAGTGCTTACAGCCGTTTGATTAATTACGTTACATTAAAAAAAAACTGGTAACCGAACACACAGCCATGCAGCATTAGCTCAATTTCTAAAAATAAAAGTAGAGACTGATCTCTTTCAATGACTGCCATGCAATGGAGTACAATTAATAAGCTAGCCCATCAGTTCTTCCAATGTCTAAAACTGCATGCATGCAAATAGAAAATAAAAATGTATGCCATGTATGTAGGAAGGCAAAGATGGGCCATGTTTATCATTTATATCACAACACTGGCATACTAACTAAAGACTTCAGTGATGAGTGACAAGTAAGCAAGCCATGCCAACATGCTATAAGCCCACCATTCGACCATTCCAACACCCAAAGCAGAGCAGGACACTGCTGCAGTCCCGACGGTTTGCTGGCCCCAACATGGCCCAGACGTTCCCTCAACACTCCCACTGTCCTGACAATTCAGAGGCTTAAATCCAGTATTCCGGTTTCTCTGGACACACCTCACTGAGGAACAAAAGGGAAGAGGAGGAGGAGGTGGGGAAGAAAAGCCATACAGACTCAGCTTAGCTCATCAAGTAAAAGAAAGCAGCTGTAAGAGCGGGAGAGGAGGAAGAGGAAAAAGTAATTTTCTCCGTAGCAGTCGGAGGAGTGGCAGACACTTGCTGCTCCATGAAGCAGAAGAGACAGGCTGAGCCAAAAGGATGAGTCTTGAAAATCGTCAGCAGAACGAAGCAGGTCTTCCGCAGGAATACACATGGACTCAAAGACACACACGGACATGCTCTCCACTCTTGCTGTGTGCAAATATCAACAGATCACACACCCAGATATGTGAAACCTTTTCATCGTGTCCATCTTTATGTCTAGCATCCATCACTGAGCAAACAAACATGACTGTGTGTGTGTTTGCATGTAAGAGACAGCGCGAGAGAGGGATCAAAATAAAAGCTGCATGCATATATGTAATAGAGAGAGAGACAAGGGCTATCCAGAGCTGGTTGTGCGATAAACCACCAAAGTACCAAATGGGTGGGTGAGTGAAACAGCCTGCGAGTGGGAGGCAGGGAAGAACATTTGTCTGAATCTTCTGCATAATTTCCATCTACCTGACTCTCCTTTCATCTTTTCTGATTTATTGATGTATCATGGTGAAGTCTGATCTCGGTCAATACTGTTCAGACTGTGCCAACAACCAGCCTGAAGAAGTGGTGGAACAAGTACAAATAAATACAGGTTTTTTACCCCCCATTTCCTTCCATATCACCCCTCTGAAGCAGACAGAATGGAACAGTCTTCTCAGTATGATCGAGAGTTTTATGTGTCCCTCTTGATTTTTGTTGCCGTGAGAACGGGCGATAAAAAAAAAAAAAAAAAAAATGCATTATTCATCAAGAGCTGCACTTAACGTCCCTACACTTAGCACAGTTTTTTCCACCACCAACAAAAACACACCCACACATAAAAACACAAATGGCCTCGCAAACCCCCCCCCCCTCAATATCAGCCTAATTTGGTAATATGGATAGGCTTATACAAGTGGCTTGAACAACACATTCAAAAGCTGAAATCATTACCTGTTAGACCCATGTTAAAGCACAATTATAGTCATCAGATACTGACAAACTCAGCTCGAGTTTATAAAATTTGCTCAAAAAATGTAACCCTCAAAAAGTAGTTAATTGTTGAGCTTTACTAGTAGATACCAACATTAAGCTCAATGCTTAATAGTTCAGGCAGGAAGTTTTATATTGAATCACAAGTAGGAACAAACATGGATTAGAATTAAAAAAATAAAAATATTAATATTTGCAGAACAAGATGCGAGTATGTTGAGACAAAGTCACAAAATTAGTTTATCCAAAGGAAGGCTACAGTGTTCCCCTTCAGTGGAATCACTTGGTACAAAACATAGAATATGAGATTGATTGATTTTGTGTGTGTGTGTATATATATATATATATATATATATATATATATATATATATATATATATATATATATATATATATATATATATATATATATATATATATACACATATATATACATATATATACATATATATATATACATACACACACATATACATACATATACATATATATATATACATACATACACACACACAGACACACACACACACATACATACACACATTTTGCTTCATGCCGTTTTAACACAGAGATTAAAACCAGAAAATGGTTGCAATGGTTAACACTGAATGCAACTTCTTCTTTGTCCAGCTGGGAGCAGTGCAGACACACTCACCTATAACAATGCTGCAGGTAGGGCTGCATTAAGCTTACTGAGGTTACTGTAGGTCACAATCCAGACACAACCCTGAAATACTCTCACACAGTCGTTAATGGACTGGAGACCGGCGGTCACTCACACTCAATTGCCAACACCCAGTAGCACTAACAAAACCATCCACAGCCCCATTTTAGTGGAGAAGCTGGCCCCGATGGGAATTCACAGGATACTGATTATTTGTTCAGGGTTCACATTTACAGTGGTTTCTCAACTACAGTGTTTTTATGTGGCAAATGCACTGGTAATATACATTTGTCTCTTACTCTCTTACACACAAACACACTTCACCAGATAATACACAAAAAAGAACTGGACTTCAAAAAAGGTCATAGTAAAACCATACTGAATGATATTACCCAAGTTGATCTACCGGCTGTAGAGTAGTACACTGTATAAGCAACGCAAGGAAAACAACAAAACTAAAGAAATGAATAACTGGTTTATTTTTAGAGCATACTTACACAAACTAAACTGTATCAGCTAGTTTTGAACAGATCACAGCATTATGTGAGTTGATTAATTTCACAGAGCACTTCTCTCGTAAGCCATGACGACATATCTAGTGTGCTTTACACACTTTCCTTAAGTTTATGTTAACTTGATGTCACTGCAGAGTGAGCAGCTGCCTGGTATTTGATAACAGGGGATACCCCCACCACTACACCTCACTCCACAGATTCTTCACATTCCCAGGGTGAAGGGGTGTGTGTGTGTGTGTGTGTGTGTGTGTGCGCGCGTGCGTGTGTGTGTCCGTATCCCTGTCCTGCCACACCCAGCTCACTGAACAAAACAGATAACTCCCTGTCTGTTCGGAAAAAAAAAACGGACACAAAATTAAACCTAAATACCTGAAAAATGTGAATAATACGATGTTTTCAGCAGATGATTTGCAAAGCCAAAAAACAATTCAGTAATCATTACTGCCTAAGGAACTGACACAAGATGGAATACGACATTTTTTTCTTATTCTTGACAAACAAAATGTTTTTTACAAATCCTTAAGAACAACAGGGACTGGATTCAGGCAAACTGAGTATCCGTAGTATTAATTATTATATCAGGATAATGCAGCCGAATTCCTTGCAGGTAGGGCAAATTCCCATTAATAACTTTATCCCAAGACAGTCTGAATGACAAACAAACCAAGGTGTAAAAGGAAGCCAGCGAGAAAGATCCAGAAAAATCTATGAAGAAAGAGAAGCCCGTTCCACTCACCTTGTGCAGCTCTATTGACTCAATCCACTGGAGTCTGTGCTCAGGATCTTCAGCTCTGAGGTACCAAACACTGTCGTTCACACTGATGTCAAAACGACACTCGTCAAACTCATGAGGCTGTGAAGAGAGAGGAGAGGGCTCATGAATGGTTATTAGGCAGAGCATGGGTCATGTCAGAAAACATTATCACCAAAACCAAATATCTATATTTCAATACCAAAATACAAAAACTCAATCCAACTTTTTTTCCCCTAGTTCAATACAATGACAGAGAAATTAGAGCAACAATCCCACTATAATGCTTGTACTGTCTGTTTATGACACTGGCTGACTAGTGATGACACATTCTAGACACACATGGATTCCATCAGTCACAGAAAAGCCTCTGCCACACAATGAACTGATATCAGGAACTGATGTCTTATGTCTGCAGGCGCAACCCTAAACGACCGCAGCAGAACTGTGCAAAAACAGAGAGTCTTTCAGCATGCCTTTGTCTGAACCTGGGTCATCATAACTTTTCCTGCTACTATTAGGTCAAATCTTTAAACTATTTCACTCCCCCATCCTACACTGCACCCCACCCGCCTCAAACCACTTGCCGTCTTAGGCACCCAAACACGTGCACCGAAGAATTCCTGTTTCCTCTGAGATTGGAATTTGACCACTGCACTCAGCTGAGGAGATATCTGCTCTACAAAGGTTAATATAAGAAATAAGACACAGTTGACTTGAATCTCCTTCCCGTATTTCTCCTTAGTAGAACCAAGACTACAGCCGCTCTGTCAGCTGACATAACCGCATGTTGTCCAAGTTTAATTAGATTTGCTGAATGACGCTCATGTGCTGGTTTAATCGAACAGCAACATGTACTCTGAACAACTCTGAACACGGCCTGTATAACTTTATGCAAAATTGTCTTTACACTTTAACACTAAGTCACAGACAACGTCAGAGCAAAAGTTTTCCTTTAGAGACAGGTGTAACATGAAATGCCCTCCAGTTTCTACATTTCACGAGAAGGAGGGTCATGCAATGGTAAGCTCAAGTGCATCCAGCCTGGATGCCATTACTGATTAGAAAAATCCAGTTCATCTTACTGTGCTGTATCAGACACAGCCCATAAACCTCTGCTTTACAACCCCTTTTATACCTCTGCCTTGAACAATCTCCTTCCACTTGCATAAGCACTGCTGAATACCCTTGCTGCACTGGCTTTTTCCCCCTGTATAGCACTGTGGCATCTTTAGTGTTATGAAAGAGGAGGTTATCAGTCAAACACTGATAACCTCCTCCCAAAAGGGACATTTAAGACTCAATATTTTTCTTCTATGAGTTGCCTTTGAGCTGGTGTTTGTGCAAACATGCTTGTATTTTAAATAACATATTTAACACAATATATATATATATATATATATATATATATAATTATTTATATGGGTTTACTCTGTAAAAAAACATGTAACTGACAGGAAAACACCAATGTATTGACAAGAGGTTGAACTGATGTGAGTTTTATGTTTAGGAATTTTCAGACAGTAACATTTCCTGCACATTTTGATTCTATATGATTACAGGCTGGTGTGTCTGCAGCTACACGGTGTGTAACAGACTGATATTAGGCAAGAAGAGAAGCAGAGGCTTGTTTCTGCATTCCTGAGTGCTTATACCACAGTCTCCATAGACAGCACTGGCTTTATTTAGGAAGAAGGGTAAGGCAGTAAGAAGTGACTGTGTGGGTCATACTACTCTAATTAATAGTGACCATGTGTAATTAAAGTGTGTACACTCTTAGTTAGCCTTCTATAAACACAATTACAAATCACTATGAATGTCTTGTGGAGTTCCACATTCAGGTCTGCACAAACAAGAATTGGCATAATGCTCACTCGAGTAGAGGAAACTAACTGTAACTTTCATGTTGTGGTTTTAATCCTGTTTTGAGTCCTATAATCCTATTGCACAAATCACAGTAAAACCAATTGTTTGGCCTCTGTACTTGGTGGCGGTATGCTCATGGAGACCAGTGAATATTTAACCAGGGTGTGGGACTTCTACTTATCTCACCAACAGGATGCCGGCACCAGGACCATACAGGTCTGATATCTACAGTATGTGGTCAAAGCTTACAGTTTAACCATAGGGAACACCAATTTCAAGTAGCCGGTGTTATAACTGCCACGGAGGAAGGCATGACATCTCAAATGACTGCTGGAGCAAGAATGCCTTGGTCTGCGAAAATACAGGTCCCTACCAATGTGATCTTAATAGCAGCCTCATTACTAGTTAATGTTTACCTTTCTATCTTTGAGGAACATGGATCGAAGGAATTAAAGTTCAACTCCATGCTAATGGAAGGGACAGACGGGATCAAAACATTGAGACATTCTGGAGAGGCAACCCGACTCCAAGAGCACTGTTGCAGAAAACGAGGCCCTTTCACGGTCACCCATCTCATGAGGTCGTATTCCCTGAATTGTTGGACAGGTGCTCAGCTCGTCCTGCTTCCTATCTGTGTAAAGGACAGCAGCAGCATGCAACACAGCATATACTTACTGTGATAACCGCCTTGCTGAGGCACAGGGACCCCCTGCAGCCGTATTCCCGTTCATCCTCCGACTTGTAGTAGCTCAGAGTGTTGTTTTTCAACACGACCCATCGGTCCTGCCATCCGTGTATGTAGTTGGTCCACTGTAAACACGCAGGAGTTAAGTTACAAGACAAACAGCAGGTGGAACTGTGCAGTCAATAGATGTGGAGGATGCGTGTGCTCACTAGTGGTGTTCACACACACACTCTCTCTCACTAGTGATGTTCACTCACTCTCTCACTAGTGGTGTGTTCTCTCTCTCTCTCTCTCTCTCTCTCTCTCACTCACTAGTGATGTGTTCATTCTCTCTCTCACTAGTGGTGTGTTCACTCTGCTTTCAGGCTGGTTGTGTGTGATTAAGACAACCGGACTACAAGTTATTGTGCACCATTAAACCCTGTAACATTCACAGTGGCTCCCCTCACGTTACCTTGCTCAAAACGCCCCCGAGCTCCACATGCTGGCCGGACTCCGGGTCCACATCCTCTTCCGAACCGGACGATGAACTCTTCTCGGACATTTAACCCCCCGCCCCCCACCCCAAAAAAAGATGGTACCGACAGAAGCACGTCCCTGAAGGTTCACGTGAGCCGCGGGTTAGTTCACGGTTGAAACGCGTCACAGCCCGACCTGCTGACAGCTTAACGGCAGTTAAAGACCGTTATCTCTCTGGGGAACAACCGGGGGAAGCAACCGTCACATGAACGGCGTGATTTATCTCCGGTCGGTGGACGGTTTGAACCCCGGCTGGCTGGTTCTGTAGCGAGCTGCTCCGGAGGCGACAGCTGCGCCTCAACTTCTCCGTTTTGCGGGCTTTGTTTTTAAACCGACCGAGAATACAAATGTGACGAGCTAGTTAGCGTTAGCTGTCAAACGACGCGACTAGCTTAGCTTAGGTTAACTGAAAGAGCTCGTTGAGGCTCTTCTCGTTAGCTCCCTGAGCTGCAGTCGGTAGGCTGCGAGAGAGAGAGGTCGATGAGGAAGAGCTCCGTGTGAACGAAGTGCCTCAACTTCAAGCTTCAGTTGACGAGCAACGGTCTGCGTCGCTGCTGTAGTTCCGCAGTTTAGTAGTTAGCGGACTGACGGGCTGGTGGGGGAGGAGCTGCAGCCACGCTTTACTGTGTACTTCACGGAGCGGGGCAAGCTGGACGGCGACACCGGAAGCTGCACACCTTCACCTTCAAATTAAAAGCATGTCGTTTCTCTTAGGGATTATAAACAGTACCAAAATCAGTTGGACAGTGGGGGCAATATTATTTATTTGAAAACGGATTCCTCCAATAATCTGTAAATTCCTCCGTGAATACACAATGACATGAAACGTGGAACTCCACGCTCGTTTAAGGGGTTTACTTATAAAAATGGAAATATAAGTTTTATTTTGGCGAACTTGGAAACCATAGATTTTTCCTTTTGATTTGATGGTTTGTAAGTGAATTGATCAGCAAGAAAACTTTTGAGATTTTGTTTCGTATACTGATTTTGGCTGCCGTATATATCGACGTGTTTCACACTATGCCTTAGACTACTCTAACAGTAATCTACACATGCTTTGATTGAATTGAACTTCATATTAGAAAACTGAATTTAGAAAAACTTAAAGACTAAAAGAAAACTTTATCTAGTCCACGGGGGGAAAACAACCCATTATCATTATCTACAGCTTGCAAGGAAGCACATGATGCAACGTGTATTTTTTTTTTAAATAATCTGTAACACAAATTTTACTTTGTGATAACAATATGCTGTGCTGTCACTCTTTCCCTCCAAGTGGAGTGGCTTTTGTTTTTATGTTTGTTCAATGTGGCTTTCTGGGTTCAGACCATATCAAACAATATGTGGAGACATTTTAAGTCAACGTGACCTCGTAAAGGTTATCATACAGTCTGTGGTTCTCAGCGCAATGTGATCTCCTTACTGAATTTATTTATGTTGGCTAAGTCCCGCCCTTTCCGGTGATGACGCGTGTACGCGGAAGTTCCGCCTAAACCGTCTTCGTTTTCAAAACATGTAACTGTTAGAGGCATAAACGTCAGACGGCTGAGCGGGATTAATTCAGAGTGATTGATCCTGTTCTGAGTGAAAAGGTTAGTATCAGAATTACTGTTTATTTTGAACTAGCTAGAAAAGGCACACACATGATGGGATACATAGCTACGATATCTTACAGGTCTGTCAGCTAACTTTAGAACAGAGTTGAGGTGGTTATATATCGGAACTTACTGCCAAAAAATCCGACTGTTTTCCTATTAAGGATCCATTCTTCAGGATGGAGAATGGGGGGACATCCACCAAAGGAGAGGGCTTCCTGTCCAGGATGGCCCTCAATGACAACAAGGCTGGCATGGAGGGTCTTGACAGGGACAAGATCAACAAAATCATCATGGAGTCATCCAAGGTATAAACTAACAACTCAAATAGATTCGTCCTGTTAGTCCTGTATGGCATACCAAGACTCTGCCATACATAGGAATCCTAACAAAGATAACTGATGTGTTAGAAAGGACAAGGCTCTATAGCTGCTGTGGACAATATGAAATGTGAGGGCCAGTTTTACTGGCTGTGTCCAGCCTTGTGTGAAAGTCCCATATCCCCCGTGTAATCACATACAGTCCTCAAATAGATATTGCTATTCTAGCTTTTTATGATCGATGTGCTACAGAGTCTGTAACTCTTGATTGTCCTTGTTGTTTCCCGGCAGGGATCGAGGTTTTATGAGAGTGAGCTGAAGAAAGAGCAGCAGGTGAACCACCGCATTGAGAAAATGATGCTCCAAAAGGCACAGATCACAGAACAACAGTTAAAGAAAGCACAAGCTCAGGTAAGACATGGATTTATCGGAGTATGGTTGGCATCGGGTCATTAAAAAAACGCATGTGCAGACAAATTTGATGTGCTATTAATCAAAAAGGCTACACTCTAAATAGCACACTACTTAAGTGTTCTTCATTACATATCTTTATAGGTGGAGAGGATGGCCACCGAGCTTGAAAGGAGTCGTGATCTCAGCCGTGTGATTGTACATGTGGACATGGATGCTTTCTACGCTGCTGTGGAGATGAGAGACTGTCCTGAGCTCAAGGACAAGCCCATGGCTGTAGGATCCATGAGCATGCTGGTGGGTTAAAATATGGGAACAATGTACACAATTTGGCAGTAATTTCTTAGATCATGAAATTGAATAGTGAAGCGCATACTGAAGCACATCATTGTGATCATCCTAACCATGATCCTCACAGTATAATGCAGCGAAACTACATTTTCACAAATCACAGTGGAGGAATAAGTCTTCAAATGTGAATTTTATATATTACTAAATTCTAAAAATGATAAATTCATTGCACTGTATTTTACTGTAATATTATAAATCATGGCTATTTAAACCAGTGGCAATGTTTTATGAATTATTTCAAGACAAATTTAAAATGTTTTATTTAGATCTCACCCTTTCTCTTGCAGTCAACGTCTAACTACCATGCCAGGAAGTACGGGGTTCGGGCTGCCATGCCTGGGTTCATTGCAAAGAAACTCTGCCCCAACTTAGTTATTGTTCCAACCAACTTTGCTAAATACATAGCTGTGAGTGGTGAGGTAAGATTGATGGCAAAGCGCACACATAAAGAGATGAATATGTCTTGAAACTTGCATGAAAACAAATGCAATCCGACTGTTTTGTGGCCCTTTGCTTAAAACAACAGGTGCTCATGAATTTGTATCACTCTGTTAGATCCGGGAGGTTTTTGCAGAGTATGACCCTCACTTCCAGCCGATGAGCCTGGATGAAGCCTATCTGGATTTTACAGATCACCTGGAGCAGAGACAGAGCTGGCCCGAATCCTCTCGCACACATCACTTCCGCGCCAGCAGCGCCGCTACAGGCAGGACTTAATTATGCAGAAATGTAGAATGATTATATGCTGTGATGGGTTGTTTTTTTGTAACCGCAACTTCTGGCACATTTACTGTATACATAATATCACAGGAAAAACTGTTACATGATCAAAGTTTAATACTCTAGAATCCATCAGGTTATTGTGAGAAGTAATTTCTTTCTTTTCTGTAAAGGTGAAGAGCAGATGGAGCTTCCCCAGGTGGCAGTGCTGGAGGAAGAAGACCTCTCTCCAGTCCTGTTTGAGGACAGCCCGAGCACCTCTCTCTGCTTGTTGGACTCTGAAGGTGTCGGCGCTGCTGGTAATGCGTTTGAGGTGTTTGGCACGTCTCTTGAGGAGGCTGTGAGAGAGATGCGCTTCCGCATTGAGCAGAAGACCATGCTGACTGCCAGTGCAGGTAAAGCTATTCTGAAGTGATTAATAAAACGCTATCTCAGAGTGTCTTGCTAATGTTAAACATTTGGCATTTGAGTTTCACAGGAGAATTTTAACAAGTATTCAACAAAAGTTGAATATTTCTGGCATATTTGTTATCTTCCCTCTCTTTCTTCCTCACTTTCTGAATAAAACCAGAAACTCCACTATTATATAATAGTATAATTCATTCTTTGCAAAAAACAAACTGCTCAGCCATAATAATAATAAAAGGCTATTTCCTCTTCTAGGAATTGCTCCAAACACGATGCTTGCCAAGGTGTGCAGTGACAAGAACAAGCCCAACGGCCAATACAGACTCCCCTACACTAGAGAGGCAGTCATGGACTTTGTCCAGAATCTCCCAGTTCGCAAAGTACTGAACACATTGCTCAAACTAAACCATTTACAGAGAGTCTTGGAGTGGAGTTGGTGAATGATTATGGAAAGATGTTAGAATGTAATCATGTATTTTTGTAATATTAAAGGCTGACAGATGGGGTGTAAAGGGACTAACGATGTACTGCATAAAGGGGAAGGATGGTTGAAAGAAAATCATTAATATTTTAAGACCGTAAAACATGTGTTTGTGTATCCTTTCCAGGTGTCTGGTATCGGGAAAGTGAGTGAGAAGATGCTGAATGCTCTTGGAATCAGTAACTGTTCTCATCTTGGCCAGCAGATGGCGTTGCTGTCGTTGTTGTTCTCGGAGACAGCCTGGCATCATCTCATGCAGGTTTCCTTGGGGCTGGGCTCCACATGTATACCTAGGTACTTCACTGTCTGTTTAATACAACTTAACTGATTAAGAAAGAAAACAATCCGGTTCAGAGAGAGGAGATAATACTCACTGTCTTTGCTTTTATACAGACATGAAGAAAGGAAAAGCATGAGCACAGAAAGGTATGGTTTTAATGAGGCATAAGACACAGCTGAATTTAATTTTTTTTTGTGTCCATCCTCTTATCTCTCTCTCATTTCCTCTTTGTCCCACCTAATCTTTACAGGACATTCAAAGAACTGAGTAAAGTTGAGGAGCAGTTGTCTTTTTGCAGGGAGCTCTGTGAAGACTTAGCAGAAGAAATAATGAAAGAAGGTCTAAAGGTAGTGAATGAGGGTTTATTGATTTTGCAACATGATCATACCTCTGTGCATATCTTATGAACAAGTGGGTTGTCTTGATCACATGCTTGTCCTGGTTACATCAACAATACATGGGGTTGTACTGTATACTGCTTGGATGGATCTTGCCTTAACAGTCCTTGTGACTGTCTCAGACTGAGCAAATAGAAGCAAAATAAAACAAGCACTGGGGATGTTTGCACAGAAATAGGCGCCACAAAAATGGATCGAGAGAAAATGGTAATATTAGAAACTCAAAGAAATATTGTCTTATTCTTGGCCTCACTAGAATCCCCCTTACTCCAGACATAATCTTATACAATTACCTCAACCTGTTCATTCCTTCGCGAATCGATAGAGAAAGGTCTGGTTGGCTTGACACAACCATCACCCCCCTGCCTGGGCCCTGATGTGGCCTTGAGAGCTGGAGGAAATGGAGGGCCATTAAGGAGCCAGGGCTTTTATCAGCCTTGGAAATGTCTCCCTGGGAGATGATCACATTACTATGAAAGCCCTTTGTGGCGTTTTACTCACAAAATCATTCTGACAAGTGATATGACAGAGTATACAGATATCTATTTCTCGTGTATGGCCTTTCCACACCGTGTCATTCATTATGCTTATAACTAAGAGGTTGTTTGACAGCAGACAGAAATGACCTTAACTGATTTCCCTGATATGAATTCAACTGTGTGTTTTCTTCATTTTCCTTCAGGGTAAAACGGTAACACTGAAGCTTAAGAACGTGAACTTTGAGGTAAAAAGCAGGGCACTGACGCTGCCGTATGCTGTTGCTACAGTGGATGAGATTTTTGCTGTTGCTAAGGACCTACTGAAAACAGAAATCGACTATGAAAGCCCCCAGCCACTCAGATTGAGACTCATGGGTAATTAGATATAGCAATATAACTTGCATATCAATTATTATAACTATCTTGGAATAAATCTAAATGATCCGTGACACACTACATGTGGAAATAATAACACAGTTGGCATTCATTTTGAAGTTTTCTCTCGATGATTTGTTTTTCTGCTCGTAGGTGTAAGAATCTCCGCCTTTGTCAGTTTGGATGATAAAAAGCCCCTGCAGAGGAGCATCGTTGGCTTTCTAAAGCCAGGCAAGACAGACTCTAGTGACTCTTCCCAAGGAATGAATCAGAAGCTTGAGAAAAAGTATCTCTCCAATCCCTCCTTCCAAACTGGGCCGCTTGCTTGTCTTCCCCTTGCGCAGAAGTGCCAGAGACAAGATGAAGTACCCTGGGGGAGTAAGCAGAGGGCGTTCGAAGGGGGTCAGACGAGTGAGGAACCCAAACAGTCTTTCTTTCAAAGGGCTCATGCCAAACGACTGCAACTCCAGGCAGCAAATGAAAGCACACAAAAGGAAGTACATGGGGAGAATGGTTCTGTGATTACTTCCACAGGCCCGTGTGCTGAAAAGGGTGTAGAGTCGTCAACAGAAGCACACAAGAGTGACTCTCCAGCCTCAGATCCCTCAGAAAATGTCTTTGTTTCCCATGTAGAGGCCCATGCGTCCACATCAGGCTGTGGTGGCACGGTGTCAGAGAGCCTCACATGTCCAGTGTGTTTCAGGCAGGTGGAGACCACTGATTTGAATGTCTTCAACAGACATATAGACCAGTGTCTCAGTGATGCCTCTAGAAAGCCAAGCCAATACACAGTTTCGGACACCGATTCAGACATGGACCTAGAGAATGGCCAGAAAGAGTGTGAAGAGTTTGAGTCGAACAGAGTTGATCCTGAAGAAGACCAACACAACTTGGAAAACAATTCTCTTCAAACGATTTTGTTGATCAATGGTGACAATACAACGGTAACCATGCGACAGCCTCAGTCATGTAATGATAAAGGCCCCGTCCTTATCTGCCCAGTATGTCAGCTGACCCAGGATAGTGATGACCTCACTATCTTCAACCACCACGTTGACCTCTGCCTGAACCAGGAGGTCCTACATGAGCTGGGGGGGCAGACATCATCTCCCATAAATCCACCTTCAGTTATAAATAGCAAGGCCATAGGTGAGTGTGTGTACTAAATTTTGTTCGGTTCCTTGGGGGCAGCAGAAATCAATTGTGATTACAACAGTGACATATCGGCACCTTTGCTTATTCAAACATCCAGCAGTTTCATTGCAACATTAGTATTCAATGGGAGTGTGATGATTCACTCTAGCTCTGTTTTTGGTTTTGACCAACTCCTGAGACAAATATGTCTTTAGCTGCTAAATGCTCCACACCAGCTAGTCACTAACTGTCTATCTGCTGTCCGGTGCTGAGCAGGTAGTGTACAGTCAGTTGGTTTGAGAGTTTTTCTTGCTGAAAACCACTGCTTGCTGCAGCTGAAAGTAAAAAGGAGCTTCAGATTCAGTTGATAATTCTTTAAAGCGAGAGAGAGACCCTTTCACATTTTAATTTTCATTATAAAAAAAACAATACAATTTAAAAAAAAAAAAAAAAGAAATTATAAAAAATATTGATTATAGCCACTTTGATTACCCTTTTTTTTTTTCCTTGTGTACTTCATGGCTCCAGGTATGGTCAGGTCAGTGTTTCCTATGTGGATCTAATCTGTGCTGATGACGGATACAACCCTGTTAGTAACACCTATAAACAGTGGCTGTATGACATATTTGGAGTTAACGGAAGGAATGTCTATTTGGGAGGATGTCGGTGTTATCTATTGGCAGTGACATTGTGTGAGAAGTTTGTATCGATTCCCACTGAGAAAAGACATCTCATTTCGGCCAGGCCCTGGTCTTGGAAATAGCGAAATCACTTTCTCACCTTTTCATTTTCGACAATGAACTGCACACCGGTTTCCTATTCAACAAGCCTGCCTCAGAAATCGCATTCTTTATATCCCTGAAGAGGTGCTACGATTGTGTACCTCCTTGGTGGATGTCATTTTTGTTGTCAAAGTGTTTTTTCTTTCTATGTTCATGAGTGTCTGTTTCACGTTCACAGACAGAAGCCGTCTTCTGCCAATGAAAGCAAGTAAAGGCAAAACCAAAAGGTGAGGCTGCTTGATTACAGACTGTTGCCGCATGTTGTCTCTTAATATTCCATGTACTGTAGGTAAAGTAGTATGTTTTTTTGAATGACTTTCAGACGGGACTCGCCTTCCTCTCCTCCTTCTAAAAAGGCTAAACGCCTCGGTTCTCACAACACCATTGACAAGTTCTTCAGGTGACACTCATGCACGAAGAACTGAGAACATTTTCTTCAGGAAATGGAAAACACCACACCCTTCCCACTCCATTGAGCAGTTTTTTATTGCACACAAAGCCATATAAAATGTTTCTCCTCAGAAATCTGTAATTTATATAATATTTGCACTAATATGCCCTGTTTCTTTTTTTTTGAAGGCAGACAGTAGATAGAGACAAAACTCTGTTTTCTGGCAAACGAGTGGAAATATGTATGCCAGTTTTATTTCCTGTTTCTGTTACTCACTGAAGATAAGCGTACTGTTTTATTTTACTATATGCGTACTGGATCATAGGGGTATTTATTAGACACCGAGGTGCCTGTGTGAGTTTTTTAATTTATCTTCATGAAGTTATTTTATTCAGACATTTGCAGTAATTTACAGTTGTTTCCAATGATAATACTGTGTATGTTTAATAATGAAGATAAGAGAATCCTTCTATCATGTAAATCAAAGTTATATAATAAATAAAATATTTTTCTGCTGAAATTTCACTTTGGGTGGTAGCATTTCCACAGGTTGTTATTATTATTATTATTATTATTTATTATTTATTATTATTATTATTATTATTATTATTATTATTAATAATCTCACTTTTAACCAAAAATGTTGGCTTACTGAAGACATGTTTTACAGTAGGTTTAACACTGTAGTGTTGCTGCTTTAAAAACTGAAAAATAAAAACATGCTGCACAGTGACCAGCAGGAAAAGACTAATGCCTCAGGTGTGAATGTGAAACATTGCTCCTAAAGAACATGGGTATAGTCAAACATCCCTCTACAAACAAGTTAAACTTCTATTAGAGCCTTATGTTAATCTTGTGTAAACATTGCACAACATTCTCAAAGCACAATATAAATGAAGCCACAGTCATGCCACATATGAGTTGTGTAACACAGATGAAGTGTGACTTGTTAAATAGTCTCTGTTAATATCAGCAGTCTCTCAAGGGAGTGAGCTGGTAAAGTAAACACGGATCAGCCCGCGGCATTGAGAGAATAGCAGGAGTAGACTTCCACTTCGAGGCTTGCTGTTGTCTATTTGAATACAGAAACTGCACAGGGTTTTTACATATTCTGTGGAATCCATTTCTTCAGGTGTCTGGTTTGGTTTACTTTCAGTGTTAATTAAACTAAACCAACTAGCCTTTGTCACACAAAGAGGTAATTTAAGCAACTTTCCAATGGAGAAAAGAGCTTTGGCGTTGAGGGCGATGATCAAGAAGCATCAACCTAAGGCAGAAGATTTGGACCCTCGGAAGTGGATGAGAAAGGAGACTATTAGGGGTTTTTCTGACTTCGTATTGAACAAGCACTCCGAAAGAGACATGGATAACAGCTTCGACAACAAAGAGATGTGTGAGTATGCAAGTACAACAAATGTAGTAAAGGTGGAAAACAAATAGAATATATAAAGATGATTATGATTACGGAGCAATATTTCAAAGAAAGTTTCTCTTGTTCAGGACTGAGCCTTCAATTTTATTGTTAAAGCTGGAGTTAATGATTAGTTATTCATAGTGGACTGACTGTATGCCCTATTTCTTTACAAGAAACACACTATTTGTACAAGGCTGAAACTGAGGCAATCTCCACCACAGCACACCACTAGAAAATGCTGCTATGTATATTACATAGAAAAAGCCATATGCAAAGCCTTCCTGTTTGCTGTGTTGTGCAGTGCTTGATGCAGAGAAGCAGTTCATGGAAGCAGCGAAGAGAAATGATGTGGTGACCATGAAGACGCTTGCAAGAGGGCTGAACGCCAATGCAAAGAATGTGGTGGGTCTGAATAGACAAACACTCAATCTGCATCTCAGTATTCTGCATTGTATAATACCACACAAACGGATTGAAAGGCTTGTCTTTTCATGGATTTTTGTAAATACCTATACTTATAACCTTAATGGAAAATATACTGATGAAGTTGTTTGACTCAGGATAACAGGACTGCCCTTCACTATGCAGTAGCTGGCAAAAACAAGGAAGCTGTGCAGCTTCTTCTACAGCGGAGGGTCAAAGTGGACCAAAGGGACAAGGTGAGAGGGTTTTAATTACCTGCATCTGAAGACTTGAGCCACTGACAATTGCTTCTGTAATACTCTTAAGTAATCACAACTTTCCATTTTGTTATTGTGTTGCATCTGACAGCACGGTGTGGCACCCATTCATTTGGCTGCCTGGTTTGGCAGTTTGGACATCCTGAAATTATTGGTGCAGGCCGGGGCCGAACAGAAGGTTGAGAACGAGGTAAAGAAGCAGGAAGATTTTTGTCCTCCTTTTACTCAGTAAGTGATCGAGAGAAAATATTTGGAAATTGGGCCATTTGTCTTTCTATTTTGATTATTAAAGAAAGTGCTCCCCCTAAGGCAATTCATTTCCATTATAATGGATTATAAACCTAACATTTGTATGCTTGTCTCAGCCCAGATGCTCTTGTCCATCATGTTATACATCCCTCTGTTTCCTATTGCAACTCAAGTACATTTATTCTATTGCACACTGCTTGATTAAACATTAACTTGCTTTTTTCCACCTAAGGAAGGACTGAATATCCTGCACTGTGCTGCTATCAACAACCACACTGAAATAGTAGAGTATATAATTAATGACCTGCAGATGAAAGAACTAGACAAAGATGACCAGGTATCTACTTGACACCCATTTTACACGAATTAACCAAAGTATATGAAGTAAATATTGTTTGTACATCAGTTATTTTTTTCAGTCAGGACAACGGGCATTCGCATCGGCGGCAGAGCATGGATGTCTTGAAATGATGGATATACTGATTGTGCCATACGACATGGCCACCATGAAGGTCAACAAGGTGTGTGGACTTGTTCCGGTTTTTGGTTTGTGTGACATTTATGCTCACGTATGTCTGAATGCACATTTGTGTGTTGCAACTGCAAGTAAGCGCAATACTCTTTGATGCCGGTTGTTTCCCTCCCCTCCATCTGCCAGAGCGGGGACACGCCCCTGCACTTAGCTGCCAAGAACGGCCACTCAGATGCCGTACAATCGCTGCTGCAGAGCTTTGATACACGGGATGAAGTCAATATGGTACACAATCAATGTAAACATCATCTCTATCACGGTTTGGTTTGTGACAGTGTGTGCTCAGTGGCTAATCCACTGCTGGGTGGTGGCTCCACTTTGGATTAATTAAGATGTATCAAACATGTACTGATTACTGTTATATAACAAAGCAAACTGTGTTCTCGCTTGAACTCCAGTTCTGACTGGTAAATTATACTTGATAACATTTACTCGGTGTTTCTGGACAAAGATTCTTCCAACTGGAATTGGAGTTTAATGATGGATATCATCTGAATAACGATGACTGAGTAAATAAGTTATTAAATTATTCAAAGACTTTAGCATAAACAAATATCAATTTGTTTTGGGCTATGAAGTTACAGATGCCTGTTGCTTGTCCAAGGGTGGTTCATTACTGATTTCTAATTGGTTACAGGCCTGAAAACATTGTTTTTGTCAGCATAATAAAACATTTTAAATTGTGGTCCACCTGACAAAAATGTCTGTGTATGTTGGTTATGTAGCACCACTACTAGATTTGTTTTGGTCTTGCAGAACAGTGAGACAGCTCTGTACCAGGCAGCAGAAAAAGGCCATGAAGAATGTGTCCTGATCCTGCTGGAGGCTGGCTGTGACCCCAACATCCTTACAACGGTACAATAGGCAACCTTTCTGACTTTAACTGGCACACTTCTTATACCTCAGATATTCCTTTGATATTGTACATACATATCTATATGCAACCCCACCTAGACTGATCCCTATTGCTAATCTGAGTTTGGCATTGTGTGTGTATATATATATATAGATATATAAATAGATCTATATATATAGATCTATATAGATATAGATCTATATCTATATCTATAGATATATAGATATATATATATATATAGAGATATAGATCTCTCTCTCTCTCTCTCTATATATATATATATATAGATGTATATATATATATATCTATATCTATATATATATAGATATATATATATAATTATTTTTTGTTGTTGTACACTCTTACACTGTTCCTATTTTGTATTGCAACTGCTGCACAGCAATTTCCCTCAGGATAAATAAAGTTTTATCATAATAATAAAATCACTGACTTGGTGCCCTGTTGATAACGTAATTGTGTAAAATGATTTAATTTGGTTAATCCTATAGGCACAATCAAAGTTTATGTGGTAAATAATGTTTTTGTACTTGTAGTAGGCCAACAGCTAAATCTCCCTCTCTTACCGCTCTTGAAGGCCAAATGCAGCGCTCTCCATCCAGTTTCAGAAAGAGGAGACACGGCTCTTGTCCAACTCCTCTTAGATTACAAAGCCCATACGGACTTCCAGAATCAGGTAAGCAAACACAAGCTAGGTGGCAGTGGTACTCTCTCTCTCAGTAAAGTATGTTGGTAACACAGATGATACACACATCAGCTGTGCTGCTGATACTCAGCCTGGATGCATATCATTGTGATTTTACATATTTTCTCCGAAGCTAATAGTTCACTTTTTGGGCTCATGTTGTGTAAGAGAATATTTCCCCTCTCAGCACCTAGAGGCTCCTATCCACCTTGCAGTGAAGAACAGTCACATCCCTGTCATCCATTCTCTACTGACGGCTGGCTGCAACGTTAATGTCGCTAATAAGGTGTGCTAGTCCCAAGTCAAATAAGATGTAAGTCAAACTATATATGAGAAAAATAAATAGAGGAAATAATTGCTGCATTGTGTTGTCCTGTCCTATGCTATGAACTGTCAGAGGTCCCAGACTGCTATGCACCTTGCTGCAGAGCTGGCCAGAATAGAAGTTGTGGAAATGCTTCTTAAAGCCAGGCTGGATCTGACCCTCCAGGACAGGGTAATAATTCTCACAAACACTATTTCTGGAGCTAATAAAGTGGAGTTGCCAGAAATGTTAGTTTATGCTCTTGTACTTGTGCACATTTTTAGTAAATCATGGCCAAAATTCGACAGTTAAACCCTCCAAAGGGCAAAATAAATATATGATTAATTTAAGACATAACAGCAGCATGATACATTGAAACTGTAAGAAAAATGTAATTATAAATCTCATACCTTACAGTTGTAATTTAAGTTTTTGTATTTTGTTGTACATGTTGGATTTGGAGTAGCAGGGCAAGACGGTTCTGGGTGTGGCAGTCAGGGCAGACGAGGTGATTGTTGTGGACATGATCATCAAAGCAGAAAGATACTACACCTGGAGGAAGGTGAGAAATGGGGAAATGACTTGAAACTTGTGGTGTTTTCATGTGTGCCATAATCCATTCTTGAGGCCTTGAAATCAATAATGACATTCATCACAAATGATACATTTTTCAACGTCAAAATCTAGATTAGTTGAATCCCCTCTAATGCTATTAAAGCATCCAAAGTAAAAAAAAAAGAAATGAAAAGGACTCGCAACCAAGAAGAATTTGACAGGCAATTTATCAATAATTTAATTAAGAGCATGTCTGAATCCTTTCCTGTTCTGTTATTGTTATTAAAAAAATGTTTAACTGGCATTCATAGTGCTAATCATGTGCATGTCTTTCCAATAATCTCTCCACATGCCCCTGTGCTCTCTGACTCTCAGGCATGTGGCCTTTACATAATTTAATTGCCCTTTCAGGCAAACCCAGAACTTAATGAGAGCATTCACAGCGAGAATCCGCTAACGTTTAAACTCGACCACCGCTACGAGAGCAAGCAGGTCCGTTCCATGGCCTGGCGCCTGGCGTACAAGCTTCTGAAAGCAGGAGACTGGAAAAGACTTGCAGAACACTGGGGCTTCACCAAGGAGCAAGTGTCGGCCATCGAGGAGCAGTGGACAGGTGCTATAACTCACACTGCCTGGACAGGCTTTTGACTGTGCATTTGGCAGCGCTCTGAAAATGTAAAACATAAGCTTCTTGTAGCCAAAATGTTAGGGATTAAAATCCCTAAATGAATGAGGAAAGTTTTGGAATGGAAGGAATATCCGTGGATATCTTCATTTTTTTCAATCAGACTGGCTAATGTATATTTTCTATTTCATCTTCCAATGCACAGAGGCAATTCTTAGGTTATTTTTACTAGTTGAATGGTTTTGCTGGCTGTACAGTGCTGTGTGTTTGTCCACAGGTCAGCAGAGCTATCAAGAGCATGGGAACAGGATGCTGCTGATCTGGCTCCACAGGGAGGAGTTGGCTCAGAAGAGCCCTGCTAGAGAACTCTACCAGGGCCTCACCCTTACAGGGAACAAGAAAGCTGCAGGTACATTCAGAACATTTGTTCTTCCAAACAAATATACTGAGGAATATATAAACATATAGGTGTGATGCCTGGGGATATGTGCCAAAATATTATTGTGGAAATTGTTAATTTGTTTTACAGATATGATTCGGATGGAGGCAGAGAATTCCAACAGTAAGAGCTGCAGCATTTCATGAGGATGAACACTGCAACATATGGACGGACAAAAACTTCATGTTGACATCATTTTCAACAACTGGAAGTTAGAAGTAAAATAATTTATTTTGATCATCAGGCTTTGGTGTATTGAAACAACCAACCTGTGGTGTTGGACGGTTGGTCTCAATAGAAAAACAATTATAAAATAAATACTTCATGCACAGGTGAAAATATTCTGTTCAGTCATTTTTTTCATAGAAATAAATGTCCATTTTGTAACACTAAACTCTGTCCAGCTGGTAATAATCAAAAACATTTACACGTACGTTTCCGTGTCTATGAAGCACTTTCCTGAGAAAAATCCTATTGCTCAAGACATCATTCACATTCATGAAAGGAAGCTGAAAAAAAATCTAATGCTCACTTCAAATGCAGAGAGCGAGGGCAAATTGACTCCAAGATATCAAAATAAAATGGACCTGAAACTAATGCCACGGTAACTATTTATGGGATAGTTGCATAGAATGAAATATCGACTTGTTGAGCAACACCTTCTGTGAGATATAAGTATGTGGTCAGTCAACTACTTTGATAGAGTGTACATGGCACGTGCTGGTGTGTGTTCTGGAGGAGCTTCTGTTTCCGGTGGAGCTTTGGCCCTGTTGGGAGGAACGAGGAAACTTAGAAGCCGTGGCCTGACCGATAGTGAGCTGAAAGAAACAAAGAGAAACAAAAGAAAATGTTCATCATGATTTTTCAGCTTCACATAACTAAAAGGTAATAACGCATAGATAGTAATACAGTAGTGATGCACTCTGTCCCATACCTGTGTAACAGGATGATGGCGTTCAACAATCACAGAGCTCATGGGCGGAGCCACACTCATCACCTGGAGGTTGCTGCGAGCAGCAGCCTTACCAACGTCAGTGCGTGCAGTGATGCGAGCCGTCACAGTCTTTGAGGGTTTTTGTTGACTGGCTGTGATGACGCGACCGCCCACCTGAAACAGCAAATGTTATTGCGTCATGTATGAATGGGATTACTGCAGTAGAGACTTCTTTTGTATGAAACTTGAGTCATTCTGTGTTAATAACCATTTAATCAATGATATAATTATAGTCATAGTTGCACATGGCTGTTGTGAAGGTGACCATTGTCATTACTTGTGCCATAGTCAACCGATCAGTTTGTATAATGACAACCTGTTTGTGGGAACTTGAAGTGCCCCCAAGTGGGAGGGAGCTGTGCACGACTGTAGTGGGAGGGATCACTTCTGCCCGAGACACAGGGCCACTAGAGCCCATCTGAGGAACAACGAATTACAAAAACACAATTGTAACACCGTTACTGTATATGAATATTTACGTTTTAGTGAAATCTACAAGAAAAGTTGAGAAGCCAGAATTTGCAGGGAATTAAAGTAACGACAAATTCTAAATGAAAGAAAAAGAAAATTATGCAAATACAACAGCATATAAAAAAATTCAAAAACAGACTTTTTATATGAAAGACTGGTGGGTTGATTGAGCCAATCCGAGATTTGAGATGGAATTAAACAATGGTATAGAAGAACTATGATGTGTAAATAAATATATGGTTTCATTAGAAATTGTCCTCTTCTCACCATATCCTCTACTTGGCAGTGGGAAGGGTCCGGGCGGTCAAAGTGGACTGGACTAAACTGTGAGGAAGAGATGGGATATGCTTGAAGTTGAGCCAATGTAGACTCATCCTGGGGAGGCAGAATATCTATAGAAAGAAAAAAATATATAAATTTAGTCAGATAATATTTTCTTTCTACAATATTTTCTTGATAAAAGTGTATTATTATTAAAGAAAATCACACATTTTAGTGCTAAATGTTGGATTGGATTATTTACAAATATGATGAATCTTTCCTATTGAACTGATTTGGAAATCTTGAAGACCAGTATACTGAAGGAAAACCTTACCCATCTTACATTTCCTTCTGGTTGAACAATTTCACTTCATAGCTCTCAGTACTAATGATTGAAAAATGGCAATGTTGTATATGTGCAAGAATGTTAATACCTTTATCCTCTCTTGCATGTTTGAAGATATGTGAAGAGTACAATTTTTAAACAACATATCTAACAGAGAAGCCAGAGTCAACTACACGCCTTTGCTTTGGCAAAATAAAAGGAGACTGAACATTAATTATGTATAACTCTTATCAGTACATACACTTAAAAATGCTAAATAGCACTTCATATCAATTTATTTTGTTAGTCTGGTTGGCGAAAAGAGTAGGAAGCAAGTATTCAATTAGCAGCCCAGCCCCAGTTTGACAGCCACATAATGAAACACATTTCAGGTTGCAAGACTCATTAAACCTGAAAGCAGATGGATGAGCAGAAGACCACGTTCGGGTCCATTTGCACAAACTAAAAGCAATGAGATCCAGCTTCAGTAGCCATGTGCTTACCAAAAATAACACAGAGAACAACAGAATAGACCGTTGCATGATCCTGACAACATGCTGATGGCAGGGTTTGAATTTGGTGTTAACAACATAAAACCATAAACCATCTTTCCTTGCTGGCGTCAATAAGAAAGTATCCTGATAATTGTGTAATGCTATGAGTTTTTAGGGCAAGTACTAGGCTAATTAGTAATATTAGTCATTTTAGTTGCATACTTAAATATCCTGTATTGGTCCAAGCCCATAACCCATTATTCATAGTGCTAACATACGACTAAATAACAGTAATTACATGATTTAATAAATGTGGGCTATTGAACTTTTCCAGCGCCAGCAGAATTTTTCAGTGTCACATCAAGGTTATAACCTGTGCCTCAGTTAGCACTTAGCACATCCACTGACTCATCACTCCATTAGTCGAGCCAGTGAATGACTTCAAGAAGAAAGACCACCCTCCACTCCATTTATTCATAAATCTACACAATTGTCAATAGCACACGCTTGCACTCTATGGAGAAATGGTGTTTCTTTCTTTTATGTTAGTTTCGGTCTTGATTGATGTGTTGAATCAATACAGCAGAGAGGCAAGGCTAGCAATGCTTTTATGCTTTGTCGTCTAGAACAGGGGTCTATTTATGTAGTTATAAGGCTTGTGATAAGTATAGTTGTTTAAAAAGATTGGTATTCTCTAAAAATAGCTTTGTGTGGCTATTCTATTACAGACCATGCTGATCATGAACCGAAGGTTGCCCTGGCCGTCCCTCTGTAGTGTGAAACATGCCGAGAGCCTCCATGTTGAGAGCACACACGCCCCTCATGAAGGCTTTCTTCATTGATTCTTCATAGCGCTCTCGCTCTAGTCGCAGTCTCTGAATCTCCGCCTGGGCCTTCTCTGTAGCCTCACAGTGCTGTGGAGACAGGATGCAGAAGATAGAAACAATTAATTGATCAGTTTATATGATACTGACAAAAACACATGACGTTAATTTCCTTGCTTTCATTCTTATGCCTTTGTGTTGCACTCTTGATATATATTTGTTGCACCAACAACAACCGTTTTCCAATTTAACCTTTGAATTCTTAATCTATTAATCAAGAGTAGTGTGGCTGTTATTCACCGAAATGTTCAAATTGTATGTATTAATTACTTTTAACTTAAGAAACAGTTGAAAAATATGAGTTCCTATGATAGAAACTAATAAATAATGGTAACCAGTGGTGCTTTAGGTTTGCTTTACATAACTCAGCTCTCTACACCGACAATGTATCTTGCTGACTACAGAGTGCTGGAATTCCTACTGTAAAACACCTCAATGAGGTAAAGTCAAGTATGAATTTAGCAATGCAGCATCACCATACACACACAGTGATTATATGCAGGGCCTTCACTTGCTTGTTTACCTCTGCCAGCTTGGCCTCATACTCTGTAGACAGACGGGTGCAGACCTCTTCAGCCCTTACACGGCAAGCCCGTTCCACCTTGGCCTTCCAGTGTTTCTGGATCAGAGACTGCCAGCCGAACCACACCTTCTTCTTCAGCTGCAAGTTGTAGTGCTGCTGTGCTACCTGAGCAGCCCGAGCCTAGCAGGGAACCACAAGACCATGAAAATATTCACAAGGAAATAATTACACCCTTGATTATTCCTGTGCAGTACTTTTTCTCTTGTGGTGCTAGGGTTTGGACAATAATATGAGTCATCCACTATATTTTCCACTTCAAACAAATGGCATGGATATTTTGTAAATATATTTAAAAAAAATGCCCTCGCTAGTTTGATAAGTATTATGGTATAAAAGGATCACCAGTGCACTGACAACATTTTACACATTTTGTAAGAGGGGATATTTGTGTAAAGAATATGGCATATAATGCATGTTCATTGTGCAGTGACATTGTGATGTATGGGTTGGTAACTCATGCAGAGTGAATATTTGCATAAACCATTAAACTGCACTGACAGTAATCTAGCAATGTTAAGAAACATTCACAACCAGCCATTTCACATCCATTTCCTAAAATTCACATATATGAAAATCCAAAAAGCAAAACAAACTTAAATTACACTAAATTATACTATGTGATTGACAAACAGCCTAAATTAAAAGGCGAACTGATATTCAAACATGATAATAAGATGTTTATAAATGAGATAATTATATGTGATGCACATGTTATGTTCATCTCAACAACACACATTACTTTAATAAGCAAACACTGATGATGTGTAATAGGTTGTGTCAATATGCTCCTTGCATAAAAGGGGCTATGAAATTTTGCCTGTCAAGAAAGCTAAATCTAAATATTTCCAATCTATACAAGAGCCTGTGAGGACACCATCTCCCACTGTAAAGTTTTTAACCTCTAGGAAACACCACAATGCCATCAGTTTACCTCCTCTTTGGCCTCAGTGTGCTGGATTCTCCAGTGGCTGAAGACCCTCATTTTTTCATGCTTTTCTTTTTGTCTGTCCAACACCTGGCTCAGGTTCCCAATCACCTGAGGGAGGACATGTCACACAATAAGCTTGTCAGTCTAAAAAGCAGACAAAGGCGTTCCTCATCTTTTTCTTTCAAGTTCTAAATGTACATAAGAATGAGTATCAGAATGAGCCAATTAGCATTAGATAGAGAGATAGCTTAGACATGGATTAAGCCCACCCAGTCCTACACTAAAATTTCACAATAATGGAAATGACTCGAAATTAAAACTCATTCTGGTATTTAATCCATGTCCAACCTACCAGCACATTATGTGCAGGAGAAAGCAAATAAATACACATCATCTGAGGTAATCACCTCATCTTTTCTCTGGTTGGAAGTCTCGTAGGTGTTTAGCAGCCCCTTCAGGCTGTCTAGCTCTGACCTCAGGTCTGCTGTCTGGGCTGCATACCCCTCCCTCTCTTTCCTCAGCTCCAGCTTGTGTTGCTCCATGAAGACCAGCTTCCACTTCCTGAGCTCAGTCAGCACATTTGACTAATTAACAAATAGGGGGCAAGACAGTCACAATGTGTTAAATACATGGCTTTAGTAAATATAAACATATGTACACATATCTTCAGTCATTTTAAAAATGAGATCAACAGGTGTGCCTGAGGGTTTCAGAGGTCTAAAATTGGGCAACCACATGCAGCATCCACAACAATGGAATGTAGAATTATAGCGTAAATCTGGCTTTCGAGGCAAATGGTTTATTTGTGAACCAAGCTAAAGTTCTACAGAGTCAATCACAACCACCATCTACAAATGTGAACAACTTTAGCTTATTTGGAAGGTAAAATAAGAAAAGTGAAAGCGTCTCAACACTGCTTAATAGCAGGTGATTGGTTGTCAACTGCCCTTCAAGAATGAGGTGTACAATCTTAGAGGAAAAGAGCAGGAAGGACGACCATGTCCAGCCACTCACCTCCTCTAAAATCATTTCACTGGGAGACAAAATAAAAAGGTCACTGGTTCCATGAAGAGAAGAACTGTCATCTTATTCTCACCATTGCCTATGTACATTGTCCACAGTATTTCCTCTATTTAATCCATCTCAGTCTAACTGTTTAATTGCATGAGAATGTGAAATGTCAAAATAAACCTACCATGCAGATTTCAGTTGCTCATACATCTACGATTATATATATTATATGATCTGAAACTAACACATTTTTGTATTTTCCACCATGCTCTGGTGACATTGTACCACTGGTTTGTCCACTTATGTAAAACTATCTTGCATTCTCATTTCAATTTATCGAGAATAAACCTGCCAACTTGCTTCTATTTTGCTGTTAACTGCTGAAACACACCGCTCCTATTATTTTCGCTGTGTCAGAGTCCTATAAATAGCCATACAACATTATCTATGGTCAGCTCTTAAGCAGGCAGTCAAAAAGAGTCATTAAATTGATTGATTGTGAAAGGACAGTTCTACAGTACAAGGAAGCAGACTAACCTTCAGGTTGTTGCTCCACGTGTCCAGAATGTTTTCCATCTTGCTTATGTTTCCCTCTGAGATAAACATCTCTGTCACATCGGACTCGGGTGGGTGCGGGCTGCTCGGCCTAGACCTCTCAGACACTGTCTGTAACCTGTCTGAGGGAGTGTTTGAGACCCTGCTAGATGACTGACCTGCCATCTCCTCAGCTAGAAGGCAAAGAAAAAAGGAACACAGACAGACAGAATATCACTAGAAAATAAGACTGCTGGGTGGTATCTGTACTTCTAAGCTCATTTGTAAGCTCAAGATAAATATAATATACAGTTAGATATCAGACCAACCGAATCATTTTGTTTCGTTGTATTTTTTATTAAATTTACCATGAGAGGCTCTTAAACGTGTGGAGGGCTCAACAATCAAGGGGGAGAGCTGTGATGATCTCACACTCCTGCTGGAATGCCTCCCATCTTTAGCTTCAGTGGCAGTATCTGACAGAAGACAGGGAATTCAGAGAGAGATGGCACAATGGTAAATAGATCTTAAAATTAAATGTTACTTGAATACATTTTTACCTGGAATAAGTGAGTAAAATTAAGGTAAAAGTTGGAACAAAAGATGGTTTAAGAACAGAAAAGGTGATGGCGAGAATGCTGAATAAGACAAGCGTGGCTCCTCGTCGAAGAATCAATTCATGTCAATATCTTAATTAAATCCTGCAGGGGGACGAGAAAGCCTTCACTCTAAAGAGCAGTACGGGCAGAGAGCCAGGAGATCATTACCAATCGGCCGTCTGCTTTCCACATCCCTGTGCACTACTCCATGACAGTTAAAGCACTAAACCCTCCAGTGACAGCTGCAGCTGTGTGTGTGTGTGGTGGGGGGGGGGGGGGGGGTCTGATGGACTGTTTAAGATGTGGGTATCGTAGGGGAAAGAGATAGGGCATACAATCTGACAGACTTGTATCATATGCATCTCGAATAGACTGGTTTACAAGCTGAAAATATGAGGCTGATAAACACACTATATCTTTCCACGTTGTGAAGCCAAATCTCTTTTGACAGCTGATCATCTGATGGGGGCAGTCTCTGGGAGGGCTCAAGTTGGGTTTCTGTCAAGGCTTATCGTGAAAAGTCGCGTTGTTGCTTGTAGCAGTTTTAATGAATAATAATGAATTAATATCAAAATCTGTAAAGATTATTAATAACAAATTTATTAATCATAAACCCATGAATTAGTATTAAAAAAATCATGGTCCTCAGCTTCCATGATACGACACCATTAGCTTAACTAACAGAACTTAACATAAGATTAAATTTAGGATGCCACCCAATTTTGGAAAAATGGGTGGCGATTAAATGAATTAAACAACATAGATAGACATTGTTATCATGACAAAGACAGACCTATGTAGATATACTTGTGTACCTATATGCATAATAAATGAATAGCTGGCATTAAACTCAACATTTCAGCACAAATCAGTGTCCTGTGTGAGAGACAAGAGAGGGTGGGGGGTGAATAGCTCCTCCCCCCTTTGACGGACAGGCTGGTGGTCTGTGTTCTGGTTACGATAAAGTTGCAGGCAGAACAATCAACATCCAGTTCATACGGCAGGAAACAAAAATAATTGGAAACAGAGTTGGGGATCATAAACTTAACTATACATAACTTGTATAAACTCAGATGTTTTAAATTTAGAGATTTGGTAAACTTTGACCTACATGATTAATGCATAAAGACACACTATAATGAGTCAGTAATGTAAGATGAGTTTTGTATGACTACAGAACAAGATTAGAACAAATGAAAACAAAACAGTTAAAGGGTCAATTTGTGAGCTTGTTACACTGAGGTATATTAAATATATATATATATAATACAAGGACTACTAAGTATAGGACTACCATATTAATTAAAAGTTTCTTTAAGATGTTTATTAACAATTAGATGTGTCTCTGTGTCCATCAGGAATGTAGCTGCTCGTAAAAATCAGAAGGGTGCGGTTATAAAACACGGTAGACTCAACCTTAATGGTTTGAGTTTTAAATAGTCTTATCTGCTCTGAGTATGACCAGGTACATGGTAAATTGAGAGTTCAACCAAGAGACCTAAAGGTTTCTGAGGGCAGTCTCTCGATGAAGTTTATTCGTTCAGATTATGTCATTGACATTTCAGTTTTATCATCTTTCTGTGGATGTACGCTACACGTGTGTGTATGAGTGTGTCTTGCATATAACAGAGATAAGATACCTGCTGGGCGTTGTGATTTTGTGTCTTCTTTTCTCTGGGAAGTCCGACCCTCTGCAGACAGATGAGAGGTGCTCCGCCGCTGCAAGTGAGCACTGGTGATCCTGTCAAGCTTAGGGGTGACAACAGCATAGCGGAGGAGCTCCTCATACTCATCCTGTTGATCCATACACAATAAAAAAAAACAGTCAGCTCAAGTGTATTTCAACAATAGTATCCAAATCACTCACTGGGAAGTGAAAACTATGGTGAATATTAAAGTTAGTACGCAAACTGCCTGTTGCAAACATCCATTACATTTGTCAGAGCTACCTCTGGCTTCAGCTTCAATGATCTACCATCATTTAAATAGTAAACATTTCGTTTTACAATGCAAAGGGCAGTTCGAAAATACATGTCTGGCATGCCTACCTTTGCTTTTACTTCCAAATAAAAGGTTTTAATTATTGATTGAAACTAGGAGCCTGTTTAAAACTTGTCTGATTGCATGTGCTGCTGGCTAAAACCGACTTCCCTGTGAAGATGTGCTGCACAATGTTGCCGTGTTCCCAGATCTGAGAGATATGACAAGTGCATGAAGGCGAACACGTTGTGATGAATGTGTTTTTCTTTAATTACCTGAAGATCAGAGGAGACAGAGCTGCCTGGGTCAGAGTCCTTGGGCAGAACAGGACTGGTTGATTCCTCTTCGTCTGAGGACATCTAGACTAAATAAATACATTATAACTACATTTTACAACATATTTGACAGTGGTTTGGCAGGCGAAATGAAAATTATCACTAGTAATGTTTGTTAAACACAATCTTTAAATCAGCCTACAAAACAGGAGACTGAAACAGGACGATAATATATGCTGGTGTAACTTTCTCTACAGTTAACGACCGTAAGTTAACATAACATCACAAAAGAGAGACACACGCTTCCTTTGGGCTGCAAAGCTAAACATATAACTACACAACTCATTGGAGCAAGTGGCGTTCAAGCTGTTTTACAGTTGCTAGGGCTAAAATATAGCTGTGAGATAACGTGCCTAACCTTACACAGACTAGAGGTGTGCAGCAGGCCGAGTGGTGCGGACACATACCTGTTTTATGTTTATATGCAGGCTACCACACTCTGTGTCCCGAGTTAGTCCGTCAGTTAGAAAACGCTTGCTTTGCCGTTTCAAACCGATTGACTGTTAAACAACAGACTCTCTGATTGGCTATCATTTCCTCAGCCCCTTGTAAAGTCGTCTCTGATTGGCTACTGTTTCCTTGGGCCCTTGCTAAATCGTCTCTGATTGGTTACTATGTTTCCGTGGTAACGGAAAGCGGAACAACGCGGAGGTCAACACACCAGCGGCGCTACTGGTGTGGTGACGCAACTGGTGCTTTAGCCCACAATTATTCTGACTTATTATATAAAGTATATATGTAATAAATCAGAATAAACACACGCACACACACACACACACACACACACACACACACACACACACACACACACACACACACACACACACACACACATATATATAGATATATATATATATGGTATACCAGTTATCAGTATCATATGTTTCAACCTCTAGGAGTCATATTAGGATAACTTGTAGTTATTAACTTAGCTACTATTGTTCGCTATATTCTCTCAACTTCACGTTAAGAATTACTGCTTGAAAGACTGATGATGATGATGATGATGATGATGATGATGATGATGATGATGATGATTATTTTCTGAAAATTAAAATAAAGGACATATGAAACAAATAATTTCAGGCAAATCTTCAGTTGTGCCCATTCAGGGAGCAAACATGGTTCACAAACTGCTTTTCATTGATAGGTTGACATTCTGCACAGAGATTAATTGATTAAAATTGTCACAAGAGGCAAGCTACCTCTCTAAAGAAGGGGTACGTCCTTGGGGAATACCACCACCCTATGAACCTGCCTAGGGCCATTTCTCTGTTGTTCACTTAGACAAACACAGAGGAGACAATGGTTCACCAACTGATTTACAGCAATGTCTCAACCCCCTGAAGACCATGTGCTTAACAGTATTAATTTAAGACACATATGTGGGATAGGCCTAACGGCTTGGCCGTGCTGTGCTGGGACAGACTCTAGAGAGAAGAGACATATGGTCCCTCTCAACCGTGGCAGAGTTCCAAGCCTCCTCGCCACCTGGCTGAGTGCTGAGAGTACTTCACTGTCAGTATTGTCATAAGACCTGCAGGCTGACTTTGAAAATGAGGAATGCATGGTTATGACATTGTTGACAGATCAGTAATCTCCCCCAAAACAGCAGTTTGACAGGTGGTCAGATAATCACAAAGTATAGAGGTCTGAAGGATTCATTTCACATCAAATATATAATAAATAAACAGAATGATCATTTAGTGCAAGCAAGGCCTGGCACAGACACCCCTCAGCGCACACACCTTTTATTATACATGTCTTGACAGTTGACGCAGGCTATGAATTTGAACCAGAATCGTGAGGCACAGAGGATAATCCTTGCTGCTCCGTGGGGAGTGGAGGTTTCCTGTTGAATGACAGGAAGCCATAGCTCCCACAGATTACTTATTTCCATTTCAGAGCAGATGATTCACATGTTTTGAAAGGTTTTGGTGACGTGTTCATCACAGTTTCTGCAAATTTCCTATGCTTGTCTGGTTTTATTAAGTTATTGTAACAATAACTGGTTAGGCACAGACAACTGCATGGTTTGTCTATGCTTTATGAGAGCACTTTAATAGCACAATACATAATAGCCAACTGTTCATCTGGTATAAACCCATTGATGAAATAACAAACAAAAGCTTCAAACTGAGTTTAAGATACAGACAGACGAGACAGACCTGTATTCTGTACCCACTCTGTATAATGTTTTCCTTTTGTTGCAGACAAAGGTAATAAGCTACTGTTGATGGTGGTTAGATTAAAGCCCGTATTGCTGCCTCTAACCCTTCTTTAGATCCCTTTTGTGAATCTCACCTTCCTTTCAGCAAAAGAAATGCACCTGAGCTTGTGTGTTGAAATGGGATTCAGCTCACATTCTTCTCTCGTAGCCTGTTCAATCTGTTCCAGGACAATAATCACAATCCATTTGACTTTCTTCCCCCTGGTATTTTAGCTCAGGTACGTTAGACTGTTCAGGACCTTGCAATGGTAGACAGAACAGAAATTGGGAAATAATGTTCTGTGCTTATCCAAGTTGACTTTATCAAGGAACTTTTTCGTACAGTACTTATACATTTTCTACGCTGTATTTTGATTTTAGCAGATTCCAAAATATGGTACCCCGTTGTATTATTTTGTGTACGTGTCATTTCATCCCAGTTGTGAAACTAGATGGCAGACTTGGTGTAAAATTGTTTCTGCCCTTGATCGATTTTCAGTCCGACGTATTTACAGACAGCCATAACTCCTGAAGACAACAACTAATGTGCTATCATCAATCGTAATGGTATCAACCCATTTTTCTCGCGTATGAGACAATAATGACCTCTCATTGAACACAATGCTACCAGAACTCATTGTAGAGTTATTCATAGCTGCCTGCTGTTTTCAAATTAGTTTTCATTACATTTTGATGGACTAGGACTTCCCCCATGGGCCCCTCTAATCCATCACATCTCTATATCAGAGACACCAGTGTATTTTTGTTTTGCTTTCAGAATGCCTGGGTACAGAATTTGCGAGCACTTGTAAAAACACCATGGACGTGTTGTTCGCACTATGATAAGATATATTAACAACCAGGTAACAGATGACAAGGCGCATAATTTATATCACTTTTATGTAACATATCCAGATAGTATAATAAAAGCTGACTCCAGCTTAAAGTGGTCAACCATATGAGTGCAGATGAGCAGTGGAGGCTGAGAGGAAAGATAGAGACTAAATCAGTTAGCCTGAGCCTCTATCTCCAACAAGGCAAAAACAATTACCATCAGTGTCCACATCCGTTTCTTATAATCTGGGTGACGATAAGCAGCAGACAGTTGTTCCAGTCTACCTCCACCTTTCTAGTCATTTCTGAAGAACAGCTGGCACTGCAGGTACTACATCCATTTTAGATCTGGAGGCAGTAGGATACATATTAAAAAAGGAGATTCAAATCGTTGCGAAAATAGCAAAATGCTGTAAGAGATGCAATATTTCATGTTCTTATAAATATTGTACGTCTCACATCATATAGTTCATATAGGTAAGATGAGAGGGATACCTAGCAGGGCATTAAGGGGTCTGAGTTGCTCACTCAGCAGGGCTTTATGCCACTCCAACATGGTCACTTTCTTATTAGCTCAATATCAAGCTACATTTACTGTGACATGGGATTCATTAACTTCACAGCTATTCTCTGAGATATATAAATATCCTATTCAATGTATTTTCACAGTAATAAAAAGCCAATGAAATTCATGAGCATCTCTTATGCTTGTGTGCATGTTTATGTGACAAAGAGAAGCGTATAAGTCTTACAAGAAAAGAGAAAGAAAGCATTGGCATGGGCAGTGGACTGTGTGTGTGTGTGTGTGTGTGCGTGTATGTGTGTGTGTGTGTGTGTGTGTGTGTGTGTGTGTGTGTGTGTGTGTGTGTGTGTGTGTGTGTGTGTGTGTGTGTGTGTGTGTGTGTGTGTGTGTGTGCGTGTGTGTGTGTGTGAGGGTCATTCTACTGTCCCGTACATTAAGCTAAGTGCTCCTCAGCTCTCCAGCGGTAGTAAATGGAGTCTTGAGGCTTGAGGGGGGTTTGTCTCCAACTCTGAATCAAAAGCAAAGAGTGTCCCAAGCCCTTAGGTCACTGCTTCTGTGAATCATCAAATTCAGAGGATAAAGATAGATGCCTTTTCTTTTCTTTACGTGTGTGTGTGTGTGTGTGTGTGTGTGTGTGTGTGTGTGTGTGTGTGTGTGTGTGTGTGTGCGTGTGTGTGCGTGTGTGTGTGTATGTGTGTGCCCTTGCACGCTTTTGTGTTGTGTGTTTCTTTGTGCACACTGTATGCGTCATTTACAATCCTAGTATCCTTTGCAGTGAATATGATTCACAACCAGTGTCAGAGCTATGTATTGGTGTTAAAACTCAGCAAACAAGTGCACAACCAGGCTGCACTATTTACTGCATGTCCTACACGTTAAGCATTATAACATGGAGCTATTGAGATTTATTTTTTCTAAATGCAAAAAGGGAATCAGATGGACAGAGTGTAATATATATCGAAGAGCTTGCCGGTAGTCATTTCTGCAGCAGACCAAGTCTCACTGGTAGCGCTGGTATACTTTGCAGGCTTTAATGATGTGAATACCGAAAGGCTGAATGTCCCTGTGCTTGCATCAGACCGTCATCTCCCTTTTCCCTCCCTCATTTTCTCCAGGAACCACTCGCAGGTTTCAGAGGCGTTAGGATCTGACATAGCAGGCACACAGGCAGTCAATGTCTCACACATGATCTAAAAAACCTACTTATCTCTGAGAGCCTGTGTTAGGTTATGCAATAATTGTAACAGGATTGTATAATCTTTGTGTGGTGTTCCTCAATATTCCTGCTGTGGTCTTTATTTTTGGGCATAGAACGAATGTAAGTGTTTTGTTGTGCTAAAATGGCATTAAGAATTTGAGGGCTTTACTTACTGCACAGGCATGTACAAATTAAACTCAGTGATGTGTGAATTAAATTAAAACATAATACCTGAACTGCAAATGTGGACCACAAGCTGTAAACAGATGTAAGCACTTATGCTGGTTTTATTGTGTAAAATTAGTTATGAATGTGATTTAATAAATTCAGAAGAGGTGGTGTAGCACTGCATATTGCACATGTGCAGGTTGAGTCATTATACCAACAAATTCACCGGTGGCCTAGGATGAAGTAAGTCTATGGGGGAACCACTTTGATTGAATATTCTGTCCTCCTGTTCTTGTCCCACTAGTCCAAGTGGAGACCATTTATCCAGATGTGAAGAACATGCAAGGTGAGCAGTGCCTAAATCTACTGTATAGTGAATGACATGTCGGGTCACATTATTATTTCACAAAAAAACAAGCTTGCCGACTGCAACTTTGGTTACAACATTGTCTCTTTTTTTTTTTTTTTTTTTACAGATTCTGTACATAATAATCTTTTTTCTTTTCTATTTATGGGTTGGTGTTCAGATTGGCTCAGGTCATATGATTTTTTTTTCCATTGATCCATTATCTTTATTTGAGCCTTACATTGCTCTCTCTTTCTGTATGAGTGAATCGAACCTGGAATACAATAGGGAGTTAATATAGAGCAGAAATGGAGGGATGCTTCAAGTCAGTCCCAAGGTTTTTGTTGTAATAGCCTTTCATGAAACACTGTTGGCTATGGGCATATTTGTGGCAGTATTTGTATATATTGGTATATAGGCTAATGTAAAACTCTAATACACGTAATGTTCTTATTTACCGGCCAGTTAGTGTCTTATGGGATATTAGGCTTATTAGCAGAAGCTGTTTTTCGGAAGGTTCTCCATCGCATCAGCACCCAAACCTGAACCTGTCAGTCAGCACCACGGACAGAGACAGTCGTTGAAATTCAACGTGCGGCTTCAGAGTTGACTCTGCATATCAAGGCAGTCTGAGACCTCACAGCTCTAGTTTTATGAAAACAGATGAATGAACGCACTGACTTGCAAAAAAATAAAGCTAAAAGACGAATCACTGCGTTCACAGAATTAAGATCTAAGACAAACTCACATGAGAAGCTGCGAAAAACTTTCCGAGTATCAGTTGTTGCCTAAACGGACAACTTTTGCCCCCAAGCACAAGAACAGGTTTTTTTTTTAGCATGTACTAAGCATTCTCCTGCACTGATAATCGTCCACATACATGCATTTAGTGGGGTTTCACTCGTGGTGAACGGGCGAAAATATCGACATTTCTTATCTGTTTAGCATTCATGCGTTGCAGCGTTGCGCGTCATTCAGCCACCTAACTAGATTGTTCCATCAGATGGAATTACCCGCATCACTCAATGAAATACAAGCATTGATTACAGTGGCCCTCTCTCCATCCCTCCCTCTCTTGCTCCCTCCCACCACCGACTCTCTCTTTCGCTCTCTCCTTTCCTGGAGTACTGCAGCGACGGAGGACTGCATCGAGAAAAAAAAAACTCACTGTCGTGCGCTGGCAATTACCTCTGATCCTATTCTACAGTAAAAAAATAAAAAAATACTAGATTTTTTTCCTCATAAAGCGAAAGTGGAGTCTGATGCAATGGGTAACTATCAGCCCAGTTCACTCTTCTCGCCATAAATGACGGTAAGTAGCCTAATTACTACTTTTTCCTTAAACATGCTGACAGTGTAACAACTTCGAGTTAGAAAATACGTATTTTCAATGAACTATTTTATGATTAGCTGTCTTAGGACTTACAAGTCATGCTGTTCATGTATTTCCAATAATTGGCTAACTCCAACAAACATCTTGTGAAACTGGGATACCTCATTATTTATTCACAAGTTTGTGTGTCATTTGTTAAAAGTTGGGATGGTTTCCAAGCATTTTATTTTCATGAGGGTGCACTAAACTCAGTCTATATTCCTTCTGCAAAAGTAAATAAATTGGTATCATTAAGTGAATGCAGGCACAATAATTGCCTTATATTACTAATACATCTTTCAGTTCCAGTTTCCTTAGGCTATACCTTTTATATTGTGGAATTTAATTAATTCAGTATTTAAGGGTGACAGGAATGCTTCTGTAAATTATTTACGTACATCTAGGTTTAAAATGGTGATTTAAGCTTCAGGCTACATGAATATGTTCTGTCAATGAATTTGTAACCTTTAAGTGGTTATTTTATTTATGATGATCACTGACTGAAGCTCATAGTTTACTTTTTATCAACACGGATGTATAGTGAAATCCTTGGCCGAGTTTCGGGGTTGTTGGCTGCGGACTGTGCATGTAGTGCAACCCAGCCACCTGCCCTGGGGCAGTTAAAGCACTCTGCACTGCCGCCAAAAAGAGGAGAGGATGCCGGAGCAGGCAACTGACTCATCCGTGAATTGCACCTCAAGAGGCAGTGAGCGATTGACAGGCACACAGTCGTTGAACTGGAAATCTGTGGCCAAGTGCTTTGTTTGCAATCTGAAGACTGCTGTAGTAGTCCTGCTGTGTTAACATTGAATGCGACCCAATGAAAAAGTGTTATAAGTGAATGCAGGTAGCCGAAGCCATTCCTTTGGCTCACTTCTCATTGATTTCAAGTTTTTTTCTGCCACTGTAAACAACAATATAATTCTAATTCTGAATGCCTCTCATCTGCTTTCAATAACATCTCCATCTCAAGCATCCACTGACCTGGAATTTTGTTTGTTTTCCTAAAGTTTATGCAGCACACAGGCTATTCAAAGAGGATAACATTTTATATTCTATTGTTTCACAGTAAAGTGCAAAGTATGCTGTTCCCCAGTGATGATGTACAGGGTACAAGAGCTTCAGAAAAGGATTCTGTCTGCACATTTTGTTGTCATGTGCAGGCAAATAAGGAATTAACAGATATGGGGCAGGTTAAATACAAAAGTATAGTTAACATTGCATTCAATAACCTTCTTGTCATCCTCATGTCTGCCAGAATTTGGTAATTGCAGGCAACATTTTTGACAAAATATAATTGTAAAATATCATCAATAAATGTGCCGTATCTTGCATACCTTGCCTAATCGGTGTTATTGAGTCATTGCAACACAAAGAGTAAGGTCTGCACCAGACTATGGTTGTGGCACATTATGTTTTGTATCTGTAGGCCCTGTAATCTGTCAGCAGTGAGGTCTGGCAAGGCAGCGAGACCATATGTTTACCAAGAAGATCAAATAGACACCAGCCTCTCTGTAAATCTTCAGGGTGGGGTGGGACATGATTTTGTATTCACGGCAAAATGTGTTCGTACTTTCTGTCTGTGCAGTTGTAAAATGTTATGATTTCAATGGATACAGTATCCAGTATCCAGATTCTGTATCCTTCATTATCATTTCCATCTAAGTTTGGATATTGACAATATTAATACAAACAGAGCTAGGATGTGCATAGAAGTGACTCAAGTCAACACTAACAATGCTAGCTCCTGAAGGTAGGAAAGGCAGACGCCAGCTTGTTGTAGCTGTTTTATGAATCTGAATGATGTAACATTAGCATGACGTGCAATCAGCTTTGCTTTGAAGTTTTTGTCACGGGTGGTGGGGAGCTCTGACTGTTGAAGAGAGGTGAAAGGTTGGTGTGCTTTGAAAGATTTTTTTATTTTTTTATCATTTTGTTCTATTCTCCATTTGCAGAAGCAACTCATTTTGTCCTCTCTTTTGAATTCCCTATGCCCTGCCTCCATTTATTCTATACTTCTCATACCCCCCACCTCTCTCTCATTCTCTCCCTGCCCCACCTCAGTCAGTAATAACATCAGTGCTTGATGAAATCTCCTAACGGAAGACGTCCCGGGCTGGTTGTGCCTCCGCCTTCCAGATGAGGTCACGGGTTCCCGTTTTGATGAGATTACATGCGGCTCTGCCCATTTAAGAGATTGGAGCTGCTCTTTCTGATGCTAATAGAACAAACCAGCCGCCAAGCCACTGTGCTTGCGCATGTCATTGAAAGGCAGGACACTGACACGTCAAACCTGACTCAGATGGAAAGTATTTGTGGTTAATAAAGGGCAAGGGACTGATCAATGTATAGTCCTCAGGCCATTTAAAATAGACTTAAGGCAGAAAATTATCACTTCGGAAAGCATTTTCAGAGACTCAACCACATTACAAAATGTTATTGCACCAAAAATTGTAAAATGATTAAATAAAAGAATAGAGAGAGAGAGAGAGAGAGAGAGAGAGAGAGAGAGAGAGAGAGAGAGAGAGAGAGAGAGAGCGACAGAGAGAAACCCTCAGCTACTCTCATTATTTTGCATCATTAATTTTCTTTTTTGTATTGTGTAAGGATCAAGGTCTGGACTGCAGGCCTGCACTCAGCCAAAAGGCATTATTGATTTTCCTTCAAGTTGTTATGAAAAATATCAAGTATTTGTCTCCTCCAGCATTCATGGGTCAAGCAACCTGAAATTCTGGCACCAGCATTGATTGTTTACTTCCTATTCTACCTGCTTGGCCATACCAATCTTTTTGGTGACTGCTGGACTCAAGGACTCAACAATGACATCCATTCTTTTGACAAAGTGTATTGCTTGTAGGAAGTTCTTACTATGCTGACAATTACTTAATTATGGTTTAAGTTCTTCAAACTGAGGGTGTTCATTACCACTGTCATTATTACAATGTTTTCTTTCTTTCAAAATGGTCATTAACAGCTTTATTACTGTGTCACTTTTAGCTAATGAGTTCACGATAAGCAATGAAAGAGTGAGTTGAAATTGGCTGAGCTGGTCAAACACACATGGTCTGGATATTAACATTAAGCATTTAACTTCTCCCAAATTGCTTTTCCTGAGTTGGATGCATAGCCAAAACTTCTGTGCAACTCTAATCTCTTCATTTGTCTTCATGTTCATTCATGCATTAGGGGCCAAGTGATACTTGATCCCGTGTTTTTTTAGTATTCTAAAGAGGTTGAAGGAAAGCAGGGCCGCTATCCATCATGCAGACAGGGGTGTTGCCAGAGCAGGGCCTATTTTCAGCCATCTTCACATGGGTCACAGCAACCCACTATATCAACTCTCAGCTATGCCCTGCAGGACAGTGTATGCAGCTTCCTTATGTCTCAAAACATAAACTTGTCACAATGTTGGTTTGTTATCAGTAGCAATATATAAGTGTGGTTGTGTGATTGCCATGAAGCAAAGTGATGATGGTGTGAATTGAACATAGGTAATGAGGTAAAGATTATATGTATATATACATATGAACGCAGGATTTACAACAGGTTAGGGTTTTAAAAGTGTACATAGGTTTTTAAATAGAAAAATTATAATTTTCTGACAAACATGCATTAGTGGAAGCTGAAGAGGAAGCCTGAATGGGAAGCAAAAAATAATGAAGATGCAGGAGAAATGGAGTGGCTTAGAGACATCATGGAATAAAACAGAGAATGGTTTGTTTGGCAGTAATGGTGGTTACCCAGTTTGATTGTGAATGCTCCCATTGCTCTCGTCAGCTGCAGTCAGGTGATGTTGGTTGTCTGTGTGCGCGGGTGTCCTCTGAGCTTCATCACCAGTGACAGCGGGCCTCACCATACACTCCATTGAGTCTTTGACTCCCCGGATGTATCCTCTTTTGCCAATGTGTGTATGTGTGTCTGCTCATTTTAAGTAAAAATGATGTGGATAGCTAACATGACCTGATCCTGAAACGATAAATAGCATCAGTTTAGTGACACCACTGAATTCTGACATGCTACTAGCAGGGCCTTAGCATTGAAATTCATTTTTTTTTAAAGATGCAGTTGATGGATAAGTTCCTCACATAACGATACAATGTTCCACACTCAAGAATAATTGTTTTAAGAATGCCTACAATACCTATGATTTATGCAGGATAGCAATATTATGCAGTAAATATTATTATACAGGACAAAGAGAAAAAAGAGGAAATCCTGCATCTGATCATAAGTTAACCCCTTGCAATGTGCACCTCAACAATGATCCAATGAGCCATTGCATTTGGACAAAGGAAACAAACAGATTTCTAATAAGCAGTATTTATGAATCATCCTTAGGAGTAAAGGACATCTTAGGCACCACCGGTGTCAATGGAGGTATTAAACGATGATCAGTCCATGTGTAAAGGAGTGTGCTCATAACCACAGAAGTCATCCAACGAGCCAAAAGGGATTAGGAGAGTCACCTTGAATCAGCAGTGTCATTTTGCCCAGTAAAATTGCATTATGGGAGCTGGAGCCAGCCCTGTGATTTGTGTCCTCCTGACAAGGCTTCAGTGTTCATTAGAGACTGTGGTGAGCAGCTCCTAGACACACGGGAACCGCACACACTGGACAGCTTTGACCACACACACGCACGCACGCGCACACACACACACACACACACACACACACACGCAGCTCTGACTATCTCCACTCTACTCTAAGTATTTACTCTATCTTGTCTTAAAATGCTTAATATAGTTAAAATAGGATGTCTCACATTTAACTGACTTCATTACTAAATAAGTTTTAGTGAGTTTTAATAATGGTTGTGTCTCTGTTTTATGACAAATTATAGAATAACACAGCCAGAGGGAGCATGTGGAGGCAATGCGATGATGAACTGTGGATCGCAGTTCGAACACTCACATGAAACCATCTTACATAATTTGCACTGCTATTCTGGGGTCTCCCTTCCATCAGCACTGGCCTGCCACGATAGTAAAGGGCTTCCCCAGCCATGCTGTGAGCGCACACTCACACATGTGTGAGGGAGTCTTTCCATATTTATTTATGTGTACTTCTTACAAGTATGTGTGACCCATTTTGTGTGTTGAACACCTGACTACACAAACTCAGGGACCTTGGAGAACAGCTATTGTGTATGTGGGGGTTTCTACTATGAGCCTGTGTGTGAGTGTGCATTTATCTAAATATCCACTCATGACCATTTCTCCTTACCTCCTTTCTTTGCACGGATTAAATATGACAGTGCCGTTCCGGTTGGCTCGTCACTTCCATTATAATAAACCAGCTCTTTATTGGGGGCAAATTGATTTTGGGCAGAGCCTTGTTTATTAGCCTCTGCTCCACCAAGCTGATCATGAGTCAGCAGATTCAGCATCTCTGTTTAAAATGCTAACTTCTTAAACACTAAGTCCAACTCATGAAATATAGAACGCCCCTGAAAATGTAATACTCATTTTGAATAAAAAGTGAGAGCCATACAGCAAAAGCCTTTTTTTCTCACATCACTCCAAATGATTAAAACCTGGGAGTGAATGATTAAAGAGGCTATGTGCTGTCTATGGGGTGTTACCTGTTAGTTTTGGATAGTTATGAATGTAGCAGGGGAGAGATGAGTTATGAGCAGTATCTGATGAACATCTCCCTTTTTTCTCTTTGATCTCTCCCTTTTCCTTCCTCCTTCTTGTTCTCTCTCTTTTTTTATCTGTCTGTCTTGTACACCCTTCCCCCATCTCTCTCAGCCTGGCCGATGATTGCCACCGTCATTGTGGTTTATCTCCTGTGGTGACAGCAGATTCAAGAGTTTTCTTCCCTGCTGCATCTCGAGACCAACTGATCTCACCATTCCTGCAATTCCCCCGTCAGTGTACTCTTCCCCTCTTCCCTCTATCTTCTACTTCTAAGTATCCTCTGAACCCCCGAGAAGACCTACTGGTGGAGCCAGAATGGAGGACACTTACAATAACAGGACTTCCCTGGCTAAAGGGGCCAAGGACATGGTCAAGGAGGCCAAGCGGCATGCAACAAAGAAAGTCAACAAGGTGGTGGACCGCGCCACAGATGAGTACTCATCCCAACACAACTACAGCCGATTCCAGGATGAGGAGGGCGAAGATGAAGATTTCTACCGAAACCCTCCGAGGCCGGACGGAGAGGGTGACCATGACAACGAGGAGGGTTCCAGCGATGCAACAGAAGGCCACGATGATGAGGATGAGATCTATGAGGGCGAGTACCAGGGGATCCCCTCAGCAGGAGATAGGAAGCAAAAGGAGGGCCAAGTGGCACTAGGGCAACCGATGTCAGATGCAACAAGGGACCGTAAGGGACTGGAGCAGGAGAGACAGGCTGATGAGGAGGAGCTGGCCCAACAGTACGAGCTGATCATCCAGGAGTGTGGTCATGGGAGATTCCAGTGGCAGCTGTTCCTGGTGCTCGGGCTGGCACTCATGTCCGATGGGGTGGAGGTGTTCGTGGTGGGCTTTGTGCTGCCCAGCGCAGAGACAGACATGTGTGTGCCCAACTCCAGCTCAGGATGGCTAGGTAAGGGACCCTTCGTGTGTGTCTGAGTATTGTAGAGTGTGCATGTATCTACATGTGCTAACAGGAAATTATGCAATTCTTCCTATATTATTTAAATTCATACATACAATGTATAGATAGTGCTGCAAGGATAAGGGATGCAATATGTCAGCCAAACCTTTAAGTTAGCATTGCACTCATTAAAAGCCAATGGGATTTTTGCCCCATTTTTTATATTAACTCTGTGGCAAACGCTAGTTTATGATACTTGCACATTTAATTCGGCAAGATAATCTTCACAAATGAAAAACACTGTTTTTTCAACGTTGGGCTATAAACAAACTAAACCAGGGTTGCATGGGTGTTTATAGACAACAAGGCTATAAATGTGGATTTCTAGACGTGTTGACATTTAGTAGTGTCATTTAGCCACTTGTCAGTCAAAATTCACGAAAGGGGTATTTACCAACTTATTTTATATTGTAAACAAAATGAATCTCTTAAGCTTGTGTTAAACACAGACCTTATTTCATGCACCTAACCATAAACCCATTAAAAAAGAACATTGACTTTGAGACAAGGGGACTGGAAGTGCAAAAATACTGACTTATTTCTGGGTTATTGGACTTATTCCTGCAACATTCTTTTACAATGCATCTTTGGTATGGAAAAGGAATAGGTATACTTACAATATGAACTGAAATAATGAAGGGGCACTCCATTGTCTTCTGTGGCTCTGGAGGAGAAACTAACCCTGATGACGTCTTACTGATGTTATCATGGTTCTATAAAAAATATTTTTAACAGAAAGTCTGCGCTGCAAACTGGTGGTGTGGAATTTGAAAGATGTGGGTTTACACGCTGCATTGTGGGAAATTTAGGATAATTTGTTAATTTGCTAGGGCAATGGAGAACCCCTTTAACTTCCTAATCGATGGTCCAAGGAAACAACTTGATCACAGGACATTTTCCAAATAACTAAGCAGGACGAGTGGCAACACCAGCTAAAACATGTTTATGGTGAAGTAGATGAGTTCACTAAGGTTTTTGTGGCAGTCTGGCCAGCTGCACTTGGATTTAAAGATGAAATATTAAGGCAATCTATATACTGAATTTACACAACTACATCCAAATGCAAACTATTTTAGTCTGCAAGTATACTTACTTTTACTAGCATAAACATGGTGCCTATGAAAATCATGGTTTCAGTATTTTGTGTTCAATTTGGACGAAAGGAAGGGTCACGTCACTTTCTGTGCAATATTGTTTGTCTTTAAAGATGAGATTAGTTTTGTGTGTTCCTACTATACTTGTCACACTTCATCCTAGTGTCTCTGTGTCAGAATTAAGAGGGTAGCTAGTATTCCCTGTGTGCTCTGTGTGTTGAGCAGGAGTCCCAGCAGTCCCTATGGCTGCAGGTGTGTAATCCATCACCAGAGAGCTATATACAGGGGCTGACTCACTGTGTCAGTACCAGACTGGCAAGGACATTAATTCAGGCACAAAGCCTTTAGATACTAACTGCCACAGTGAGACATGACAATATATCAACTGCTCCATAACATATGATCCAAAATTGATACAGCAGGGTTTTTTGAGAATGGAGGTTGTGGCTGAAACAGTTGGTCAACATCCATAATAAGAAACACCGTGTCATGCATAACATCTTTTCACCATACTTTACCTTTTTCAATTTTCATAGTTTTTATGGGATACAAGAGTTTGTTACTCTATGTGGGGTTGTCACTGTAAAATCCTCTCAAGATGTTGTACCTTCATATTTCTGTCTCTTTCCAAGTACCCATGTAAACTCTTTTCTTCCTCTCTCACCAAGCAAAGTCCTGCAGGCATTCACGCTCTACGCTCTGCTTCTCCTTGTTCGTGACTCCAACCTCACCCCCTGTCCCTCTCTCCCACCCTCCATTCGCTATGTGCCTCTCTTTTATTTTCCCATCCTCCCCCCCATTCTCCTCTCCTTTCTCCTACTGATTGCCCTGAGGCTCCTCCCAGTTGAGGTGAACATGATTGGTGTGTGTGTGTGTGTGTGTGTGTGTGTGTGTGAGCATAGCCTACATGATTACTATGACCTTGTTGGTATCCATTTAGAGTTTTCCAGAGTAATTACGCTTAATTACAGCCAACTAAATTAAGTGAGTTGGTGTTTTACAGGTTCCATGGTAATATTTTATTGCCTTGAAGTGCAGAAATAAACAACAGCCAGTTAAGTCTGTATATGAATTTGATTAGGATGGTAGGATTTTTCATGTATTTCATATATCCTGCTTTTAACCAAACAGGACAACAATGTCCTTTTATTTTGCAATGACTGCCTGACAATAAGATCTTCATAGTGGTCTGGGGATAGCGATAAAGAATAGCTCTATAGGGGGCACAGGGGATAGACTACCCACCATTCAACAGACCAGTTTACAGTTTCAGCAGTATTTTATTTCAATTACCACAATTGGCAGGTTTAGCATGTGGGAAGCCCGTTAGGGATCAATTCCTTGTTGTGGCTGCAGTACGGACTCCTACTGGCTGGTTGTAGCTGCACAGAAGTTGTTTTGATCTTGAAAGGAAGATTTTTCCACCTGCATCACACCTTAGTTTGTTTACATGTACTTGAGTAATCAAGTTACAGTCTACTTTCTGCTGTAACCTGATTTCGTAAACATTATGTACAGTATACAAGAAACACGGTTTTGAGATTAGAGAAAAATTATTTCCCAGGTTAGATTTTATAATAAAAAGCTGGTTTCTTGACCATATCGTAGCAACCTTTATAAACCTTTCTTTGTGACTACACAGAGAAGTCTTCATGAGTGCAAGGTCATCCTGTTTGCTGTGACAGGAGACCAGGTGGATGAAAGGAGAGAGAATCACAGGTTGCATGTCTTCAAAATAATCCCATGCAAAGTTAAAACTGAAGTTAACACAAATATCTATCAAACTGAATTGGCCTTCACAACTGGAATTTTGACTATTTGTAAAACTGTCCATTCTCATCGTACCACTATTGCAATTAAAGTAATGCTTCTGAAGTAAGGTCTAGGATAGAGGGGAAACCTCATTACTGACCTGCCATATATATACGTGGATTTACAGAAAACAGGTTACATTAATGCATGTGAACACGTGTAACCCTGTTTCTTGTGTTCATGTAATTGTACTGACTGGCAGGAAGCACCTGGCTGACTGTATGGCCAAAGATGGCTATAAAGTAGAACTGGCCATTTTATAGGAATAACAGGCAATAAACATTCCTAATCCTTCCAAAATAGCTGTCAAATTAGTTTTACCTAAAGATAAATCAATATATTTTTGAGGAATTTTAAAAACATTTCAATGATAGTTTCATAAATAGCCATTTGGTGTTTGGTTAGTTCCACCTGTATTGGACTCCATTCATTGTTGCATTGTGCAGCTCCGTTAACCACATAACAGGCAGAGACAGAGGCGAGCTGCAAGGACTGAGCAGAGTGTAATGGGATAATGCATTACGAGGAACGGGAAGGCCTGAATTGGATGACTAAAATGCTGATTAGATTAGAGAATTCCTTTTGGTCCTACCTGTATCCACAATCTCGAAGGGATCTTTGATGCCTCATGAGAATGAAGGATGGAGAAATGTGGTAGGGGGATTTGAAATATGTGTTATAAGAGTGGACGACGTGGGAAGGAAGCAGGAAGGAAAACAAGCACTGTGAGATGCAATACGTTCGATCAACAGGGGAGAGGAGAAAAGGAAGGACAACTTTGAAGCAGAGAAATTGCCAAGTTAGAGAGGAGTAATGGGGTGAGCGGTGTGGGTGGATGGGAGCGGAGGGGTGGGAGATTAGTGGTATTCAGTACATCAGCAATGTAAGAGAGAGGCTCAGCTATCATCTCAGCCACAACAGACAATGGGAACGCATCACCCTATCATTACTTATTTGTTCTGTGTCTTTTCTCTGCTGAGAACTCCCCTCATTTCTCTGTCTGACTCTCTCCGACTCTCTCAGCTCGGCTCTCCTCGTTTTCATTTAATCATCTATCTCTCCCACTCCACCATCGATACTTTCCCCCTCCTTTCTTGTTTCCGCTCTACTTGATCTTCTTTTCATCCTTACTTCCCTGTCCTCTGATCTCTGATCTCTTATACCTTTTTCTTTTTTCTTGGGCTTCCCTGTGTCCCAGCTTCCTCTCAAGCTCCATCTCCACAGTGTATCGCCCTCTTTGTCTCTTTTCTTCACCCGTTGTTGCCCCTCTTTCTCCCTGTCTGTTGGAACCAGCTGACAGGCTGTGTGGGGCTGCGTGGATCAGGGGCAGCTGAGCATGGCTAAACTGCAGTAAGATTGCAACGTCACTGCAGAGATTACACTAGCTCCACAGAATGTGGAGCGAATGTGTGTGTTTGTGTGTCTTGGGAGGGGGAGGTTGATGGGACTGAGGGTGTGTGTGTGTGTGTGTGTGTGTGTGTGTATGGACCAAACCTGCTGCCACCAGCAATATCAGCCACAAGTAAACCGTGTCTAACTGCTCGCTCTTATCAGAGGTTCATAGCAGCACTATATTTCATGGGAATTATCCACAGTCTTTAATGTAATGATGGTTGTATCATTACTGATGCTGAGTGAGTCATTTTGAACCCTGCTCTCTTAGCACTCATATAGATTTCATTGAAATCCTGCCCCCACTGATATGACTTAAATATGACAAAAAGCTTCAATCTCTTTTTCTGCGGAGGTGGCAGAAGACGAAGGCATGAATCCGATCAAACTGACACGATGTAGTACAAATGTGATTACACGCTGCTCAGTGTAAAGAAGCTGATGACAGTGGAGCAAAGAGGAAACTAAGGCAAATAAATGAGAAGGGAAGCACAGAGGAGAAGAGAGGGGAACAGTGGAGAGAGGAGAAATGAGGAAGGGAAGTGAGAAGCGATCCAAGAAATTGGAAAGCAATGGGAATGGACACAAGCTGAGAGAAAGAGAAATGGAGGAAAGGTTGGAAAGAGAGGCACAAAAGGGAAGAAGAGCTGAGGGACAAAAGGAGGAGAGAAAAAAGATCAAAGTAGCGATTGAGAGAAAGACAGAAACAGAGAGAAGGTGAGGGAAAATATCTAACTGGGAGAAGTACCACAGCGTTGTTGTTGTGCGCATCAGGCACGCTGTGATAGTATCATCATTATGAATAAAACAGGACGGGTGTTTTGCGCGATGCCGAAGCAGTTTGTAGCGCTATGAGCGAAGAGCATCAAAGCATGAAATCAGAGAAGAGGTCGTGATGCAGCTCAGCGCTCCCACGGCTCTCAGGGGGCTCCTCTGGATGTGAAAGGACAGAAAACACTGCACCAGGGCCTTCCCCCTCCTCCCCTCTTCCCTCTGATTCTGATTCTCTCACCCTATCTTGCAATTACTGAACACTCCTCCTTTATTACCCTTTTCGCTCTTTTGTCAAACCCCCCCCCCAATCATTGCTTTTGCTCTTTCTTTTGCTGCTCACATATTTCATCTGCTTGCATTTGTGCTTGCTCCTGTATAAATTTTCATTTTTATCTCCCCTCCTTCATCTAGTTACCCAGTGGCTGGTTTAGCTACTCCAAAATAGTTTAAATGTATTTCTAATATTTTAATCTGTGAATTAGATTTATTCCTTGGTCTTGTGTGTTTGTGTGTGTGTGTGATAGCTGAGCCTCTCCCTTACATTGTTGGTGGCAATGTTTTACTCTACATGTATTTTTCCTTGTCTTATTTGTCTTGTGTTTAGAGTGAGCCTGTGATTTTGCTGAATATTAACCATTCCTGGAGATGTGTTTTGACATCTCAACGGAGTGTCATGGGGCAAAACCTTTTGCTTCTTCCTGAGAGGTCTCCTGACACACTGTCATTTTCTGATGGTGCTCAGAGTCTATATGGGTCATCAAGTCCAGCATTTCACACTCTTACGGTGAAACGTCTGCACTAGTTGGCATCCATTCAAGGAATTTTGCTTCTAACGTGTCTTATTAGTTCTTCAGAAAGAGAACGTTTCCCCTGTATAAAGCCTTAACATTTCATCCCTCTGCAGTTTCATCTCAAAGTCTATTGAGGGAATCCGTCTTCTTAATCCACAAGCCTAAAAAAAGGACCTTCACTAAATAAATGACAATACAGTACTGAGTGATAGCACTCAGAGAAGGGGGTTTCATTAAAAAATACACCTGTTGAAACCTGTGGTCCAACGGTATCAATTACAATGTGTTCAGTAGACTGATCTACTGTAAACTTAGCATCAGCCTAATGAAATGCTGAGACACATCTTTTCATCTCTCTCTCTCTCTCTCTCTCTCTCTCTCTCTCTCTCTCTCTCTCTCTCTCTATATATATATATATATATATATATATATATATATATATATATATATAATATCCGTCACTGGATAACCTTTAAAACATTACATTATGGGAGTTAAATTCATTGGCAGACCCTTAATTTCTTTATTCTAAACCTAATTTTGAACAGCACAGCAGTTTAAGTCTGAACTCAACGTTGTCACATTCCTGATTCCTCTGTTACCTGTTATCTTTATCTGTGGGCCCATATAGCAAGCGCACTAGTGTTTCCTACAACCCTGACTCCCATCGCTCTCAGGCACACTGATGTGAACAATAGTACAAAAATAACTCTGGATTTGGCTATTATTGAATTGTATAACTTTTAGGACTTAATGATTCAAATAAGTGCTATTTAAGTGTCTCTTTCCGACTCTTTCCTAAGGCATCACGTGACGGGGGCTTAATTATGACCTTAGAATATCTGAATCATGCGGCCACAATGACGGATAGCCCACTTCAATAACTTCATAAACCACAAACAAGCACAAGCTGTGGCAGTTGTGTGCATCAGTTATTAGTGTCCCCTGGAAAAGTTTCTGTTGTGTTCTGAGCTTTCTAAATGCTGCACATGCGTTGTTAAATTAATCTTTTTGTGTGTTGTCAAATTGATGAAGATGTTTCTTCATTTGCTTGTATTGTGTCTATTTGCATGTGTTGTATTAATTTGTAGTATGTTGAGCTCCCAGGGCACTGTATTGCGGGCATCATCCCAGAAACTTATATTTTTCCATGTAGAGTGATTTTTGTTGATGTGTAAAAATGTTAAAACCATGGTCTGTGAAAAGACTCTGATAGTGCTGACAGTGGGTTTACTTGCAGCGGAACTGAACGAATAACTACAATTCTGATTCTGATAGAAACGGTTTGTAAAGAATGTTTCATCGGTGTGTCCGTTTCTGTGAAGGGCTTTTCATCCTAAGATTTTGCTGCAGTGTAATAACTGCTTGGTTAGAGTCCAAGAGCTACAGAAAAGGGGATTATCACTATGACATCAAAATGAAGGTGAAGTGTGACTCATAATCAAAGTAGAAAAAAATCCATCTTGGGGCAGAAGACATATGTAGCATAATTTTCTGACATGACAGGTTAATGCCACCCAAACCGCCTTTTGGTCTTTAGTTGATGAGACAGACCTCATAAAGGCTGTGCTATTTTGGGATTATATGACCCTTCAGTACAGTACTTTCCTCTTTCCTGGTGCAGGCAATACTGACATTATATCCAGAGATATTGTGCAGCAAGTCGGAGAGAACGTCAATAAATTCATTACGTAATGGACTGTCCTGTGAATGATGTATTCCTCAGTCAACTGTTTTATGCTTTTTTTAAGGACATTAAAATAACAGAATTCAGAGGTTATTTCTCTTCTTTTGTCTGTTTTGTGCTAGGATCTCCAAAAAAATGAAACCCTTTATTTTTTGTATAGAAAGTGGAGTGCTAAATGAAAAGGCCTCTGGATGTTTGGATGCATGACAATTAAATGGGTGGCCAGCAGGTGTTTCCCTATGCACCAAATATCTATCCTCTCCTTAATGAAGCAAAAGTGAACTGTGCATAGACTGAAGACCGTTAAATTTAGAATTGAATTCATGGTCCCTTCGGGCAAGTATCTAGATGGCTGCCAAATGTGACAGATAGATGGGGTTTGACCCCTGAAGCGAGAGAGTCAAACAGATATCTGCTCACAGCAGAGCAGAAGAGACCTGATTGCAGACATTACAGAAAGGAAATGCATTAAGATTATTGTAATGGGATGAACAAAGAGTCCCTACAGCCGAGTCATATCACTCCATATATGATTTCAACTTTCACATTTTCTTCTTTGTGTGTGAAATTATGAATACAAGTATCCTCTCTTAGTCAGCTTTACGTGTCTGCATATGTCTGAATATGGAAGAAGACAAAACATTCCTGTAATATTTTCTGATATTACAACTATTCTTGGGTTTAACCTGGAACACAAACCTCAAAAAACAAATGTCTAAATGGAGACAATTCCAGTTGGAGTTTCTCTTTGCAGCAGGCACTGTATGTCCACGGAGGCTGCTAACCACACAATGACATGTACACTGTAGACTAAAGCAGGTATAATAGGCTCCACTCTCCAGAGCAGAATCATGATGATCAGTGAAGGAAATCAATGCTGTTTTGTTGGAGCATTGATCCCGTTTGTGATGAGAGAGATTAAAAGAGAGCACAGGGCCCCTTTGTAAAGTCACCCCGCATTACTGTTCACATTTGTCTCCCCATTGATCAGAGCCGGTTTTCAGTCTTTTATACACTGTATTTACTTATTAACGTTAGAGTGACTTACTAGGTCTGAGGGTTTTCAAATAGGGTGAGTGAACCAATTTTTAGGATAGTAGGAATACTATAGCTTTGATTTGAAAATGATATCTGTAGCGAACTGTCCTTGTCAGATGTATAGGTCTAATATGTAACTTGGAGAATGCATGTGTTTAACTATAAAACATTTTGAGTGATATCATCATTTGCATCTAACAACAACTATTTTTTACCCTTTTTAAATGGCATGATCATCTATAAGTTTAACATTCCATATGTCAGTCAGTCGAGGTGCAGGCTTAATTTAAATTAAACAGACAACTTCCATTAGTGTTTCACAGCCACACCTTAAGGCGTTAGTTTCCCCAACCTGAATACAACAACTGCATTTCTTTCTCTTTTTTTTTTTTAATCAAAATCGCTTCTCTTTCCAGGCAGTGTTGCTTCACTATTTGCCAGCGGGGGCACATTTTGAGGACTTGATTCCTAAAACTCTCCTTGGCTAAGAGTGTTGGGTGGCTTTGACTACTATGGGGAAGATTTAAAAAAAATGTCATTCCACTGCACTGAAATGAGAATGATGTTCTTGGTGAATGGCGATATCATGAAAGTAAAAAACAAAAATCTGTGAAGGTCATCAATTCAAACCGTGAGCAGGGAGGTGTGCCTTTTTCTTAGATGGCCTTGCCACTGTGTCTTTGAGCAATGCATGATTGTTCTTTGGCTGAAATGCTTTGTTAAGAATAGTAGCAGAGAACTCTTTGGCCATCTCTCTGGAGTGCAAGGCTGTTACTATATTAACACGTTAAAGTGTCTGTAATCAATATTTTCATATGAACAATGGACATATGACCACTTGTATATGTGAAAGGTGTTGCTCGTAGTGACGAGCCCACAGACTCTGCAGTTCCCCTCAGCTCTACGGAGCTTTATAGCGTCTAATTGGTCATTGTATAACTTTACTGTTTAGGTTCATCACCTTGTTTTCGGCCACAGTGGACAGCTGTGTTCAGCAAAAAGCTCTAAAAACCCCACAGTACACCATCTGCTCAGCACTAAACAGCAGACAGATAATATTAGAAATGAGCTGGTGAACACAGTTCACACAACTAGCAGCTAAGGAGCCAGGTATTTTCCTCAGAAGTTAGTGGAGACATAAACAGAGCTAAAAGGAGAGTAAATATTGGACTTGTGTCTGGTGGTCATCAGTGACACGATTCCAAATGATGTTTTGTATCTGCTGGATGTGTACAGAGGCAACTGTTTGATGTTAAGTTGATAATATGTCAATGCTGCATGTGTTCACAGCTTGTTTCCGCTGCTGGGCCAAACAATCTATTATTGCAGGTTTGTGAGGATAATCTAGCAATTGATATGTGAAAAACATATTGCGGGAGGTGACTCATTTGTTCCCTTACAGATAAAATCTGATGAGAGGACTGGTACTAAAATCATCTCCATTAGATGACCAATGAGATAATCTTCCAAAATGTTGGTGTAGTCAAAGATAACAAAACATACAACCTCATAAAAACATATGTACATGCGAGATGTGAGGTAGTGTATTATATTTTAAGGTGACAAAAAAAATCTTCTCTCCCCTTCTCTTTCCAGGCAGTGTTGTTTACTTGGGGATGATGGTTGGAGCGTTTTTCTGGGGAGGCATGTCTGACAAAGTCGGCCGCAGACAGTGCCTCCTCATTTGCATGTCCACAAACGGCTTCTTCGCCTTCCTGTCATCTTTTGTCCAGGGATACGGCCTCTTCCTCCTTTGCCGTCTCGTCGCAGGCTTCGGGTAAGTCTAGTAAAGTCGAGGTTATTTCGGGGACTAAGGATGGCAACTAAGGATGGCAAGCCATCAGTATAAATGATTTGTGAAAGGTCAAATCCTCTTTTTTGGTAACAGAATGGTCACACTATCTAAACATGTACAGATTAATGCCAAAGTCAAGGTGTGTATCAGGGCTAAATCATTGAGAGTAAACAATAAATCTCTGTGAGGCAAGATCTATTTGAGGAATGTCTTTTCTAATTATTACTCCCTTTGTTGACTTTCACTGAAGAATTGTTGAAGTTGTTGAAAATAAATGAAATAAATTCCCTGTAATGATTATGTAAAGCTGTTTTCTCTGCTGCAGCACAGACAGTTTTTAGTTTCTCACTCTTTTACCATACAGGGTTTACATATATCTGTCCCTCTAAATATAATTTTCTTCTATTGCTGTAAAGCAGAACAGTAAAACCTATTGATAGCCAGTGTCTAAGATGTTATTACCATTGACATTCTCACCCCGTAAAGAAAACTTCAATATTCATTCTTGCAATCTTAGAATATCTTAAAATAAGAGCGTTTTAGAGTGTGTGAAAATGAAAACTCTCCCAGGGACATATTATGTATCAGCCTCTTACTACATAACATGGTGTAAACGGTGATTTATTACATCCACTTCTTTGACAGTGTTACTGTTCCTTTAAGAGCTAATTCCGTAATTGCCTCTGCACCACTCTCCCCAGAGACATCCAGAGTAATTGAAAAGGCTGTCCAAGATGCCAATGCGACCTGTGCCTCTGAATTATGAGGAACTGGCACTGAGTATTTTTTGTATTAAGTTTGGGGGAAAATTTGCTGAGATGTGCTTATTTTTTCTTACTTGGTCTCCTTTGATGTTTTTGCAATGAACCTGCAGTTTAATGAAAAACAATCCAAAAGTCACTTTAAAGACAGAATTCATTATTTTACATTCAATCAAACTCCAATTTGTTTTTGCAATGTTTGACTTGCTCTTCTTGACCTGAAGGAAGAAAAACAGGCAACAAACTGGGGATTAAGATGTAAAAGCAATCATGGCAGCAACTACATGAAATATGTAAAACATAAGGATTAATAAAGTTAGGTTTATCCTGATTGTCCTCATTTCTGACTCTATCCCACTAACTTTCCCATTCTCTCTGGTTCTTGCAGGATAGGAGGTGCTGTGCCCATTGTTTTCTCCTTCTTTGCAGAGGTGTTGTCCAGGGAGAAAAGAGGAGAACACCTCAGCTGGTTGTGTATGTTCTGGATGATTGGAGAGATCTATGCATCTGCTATGGCTTGGGCCATTATACCACACTATGGTGAGTTTATCAGTTAGAAAATATTGTAATATACACCCATCTTGCTTGGGATTGTGCTTCCTAAAGAGAAAAGGCCAATTCTGATTTGTATAAAAGTTATATCCATTGAAGACTGTAACATTATTCATTTTGGCAGCTTGGCAATGTGACTTTATGCTAAAGTCCTGACTACAGGTTACAAAAATATAAGGCTGTAGGTTACGGTGCTAGTTTTCCCTGCCACGGGAATCAATCACCTAATAGCTCTGAGTGGCTGCGGGCTGCGAGAGGCAGAGGTTAAGAGATTAAAGTACGCATGGATATCATGGAGCAGAAGCAAGCTGATAGGGTGAGGGTGGGCCTGTGGGGGAGAGAAAGCTGTGATTTATGACAATGCCACATTAGGTATCAGCTGCACTCACAGAAACAAAAAGATGGGAACAAGCTTTTGTCCTCTCCTCTTCTTCTCCTCGTATTCTTTTCACTATCACCCTGCTTTTTTAACATCCTGTCCCTTCCTTTTACAGCCTCCCCACCCCCTGTCCTCCTGTTTTGTACTCACCCCATCTCTCTGTCTAACTCTGTCCTTCCTTTTATTACCTCCCCTCTCTCTCCGTTCTCCGTCTCTGCAAAGTGTTCTTCTTGATCAAGCATAATTAGGTTTTTCTCCTTGCTCTAATAGGACAAAGCTACAGCTAGAGGTGATTTATGGCCAGACCATGCTGTAGCCAACCTGTGACGTCATTGAGGGAGAGACAGTGTGTGTGTGTGTGTGTGTGTTGCTGTAAGTGGCACGGATGATGTTTTACTGGGCTGCAGCCACATATAGGTCTTCTTGAGGGGACAAAATGCAGACAATAACATCTGACATTGTGAGAGGTCAGCTGGGTTAACACATACACACACAGCATCGCGAGTCATGGAGTTTCCGATAGAGGATGTCTCAGTATTCTTAGATGTTACTGACGAAGATACAGACACACATGCACAAAGCTCACATGGCTGTCCAGAAGCAAACCGGTGAAGGACTCATACAACCCTCTGAAACCCGAACAAGTCTTAACAAGGAAACTCTGCTGTCAGATCTGCTGATATCCTATTGAAGGGATGGTAGTGGTCTTACTTTTCTCTTATTCTCTCTGACACTCACTACCACTCCGCCTTTCTTTCTCTCAGAGGGAGCTACGTGTCTTGCATACATACTCTAGCGCTCACTAGTGGATTTTATGTTTTCCCTAAGTGCTGCAGTGGCTGCAACCAACAGCCCTACGATATGTTGGTCAAAATGCCTCCTGCAGAGATACTTTTATGTCTTTGAACGAAGACGTAAAGGTATCAGTGATTGGGTTGTGATACAAGTGCCTCAACACTGGTGTTTAAGACACCATTAGGGCTCTCATTCATCTTCTCCACTCGCTGACTCCTAATGTCTCCCAAAAGCCCCCTGCCAGACTCACAGCTGGGGCCCTGAAGGAGGTCTGTCGGCACAGATCCTCATCACTCTGATGGGGGAGTTTGAGGAGTTTACTTGCTGCCAAGAAAGCCTACCAAATGAGAGTAACCTCTTTAGACTCTGCTCAGATCTACAGAATAAATACCCCACATCTCTCATCTCTCTCTCTCTCTCTCTCTCTCTCTCTCTCTCTCTCTCTCTCTCTCTCTCTCTCTATCTCTATCTATCTATCTATCTATCTATCTATCTATCTATCTATCTATCTAGGGCTGGGAGTAGAGTAGCACTGCTGAGTCAGTCATCCATAGACTTAGTCAATTATGTACATAATCCCTGTAATGAGATTTCCAATGGCATGGTGAAACAGTAACCCTGAGGGGCAGAAAGCCACGCTTCATTTTTGTAGAAAAGGCAATCACTGCTGAACAACTTCTTCCCTTTCTTTCTCTGTTATTCTGTCTCTTTCTGTCTCTTTCTGTCTCTTTCTCTCTTTACTTCTCTCTCTCACTCTGAGTCACTCCAGACGTACACACACACTCAAGCACACACACACGGAGAGAGACGGAAATAAATAAAAGGACGTAGAGAAAGCAGGAATACACTCAGGCGTTACATCGTCTACAAAAGTCATTACTCCTGCCCAACAAAAGACACCATGAGAGTATTAGTCATTGCTTATTTCCTTTTGCAGTTTTTGTTTTCTGTTTATTTTTTTTATTTTATAGATTTTATTGCTTTTTACTGAAACGTTTTCATCTCTCTGGTCTCATCTAGGATGCATTTACACAACTTATAAAACACCCACCTACCTTTGAAACCAGTTGTTTTTAGCAGTTGATATGCATTGCTTTGAAAGCTGGATTTTAATATGCTGTGAGATTAATTCCAAGTAGCTTTTTTCAGGCATAACCATCAGCGTTAACCCCCTCCCCGCCCCCTGACTCCCCTCCTACGTCTGTTGATGGATAATGGTGCTATTCCCTTTGGAGCGGCATCTCCATGAAGCACGATCAGTAGAGAAACGTGGGAGGTCACGACTGACATAGCAACCCCTTGCTGTGCTTCCTCCCAAAAAAACAAAAAAATGAAGTCAATGAGAGCACAGATATAGATTTGAGTGTGGTATTACACTTAAGTTCTTCTGAGTTACCATCACAAGAATTCCTTTATGTAACCTTTTACAAAGGGCACATAATAAATGCAATAATTCCTTAACTGGAGTGAATACATTTTCTCCCAAAAATTTTAATTACAGCAATACTTTGAATTTAAGACCCTCTTTAGGGAAAAAGAAAGAACCATGAATATAGTTGTTTGTGTGTTTGTGCAACTTGACAACAACAGATACAAATTGTCTAGTTCTGAATTGTCTATGTAATATTTTCTCTCCTTTCTCCACTGAATGGTTTACAAAATCATTTAGTGTCTTTTGCATGTGGAAAAGGAAAACGTATGATGTATAATTTTGCCTGTATATTTACTTATGTGTATGTGTGGGTGGGAGTTTAGCATTATGGAAGCATGTTAGTCATGTCAGTGTCATCTGCATACGGTAATTCATGTGATTAATTTTCGTGCTTTTTTTGTGTACATGTGTATATGTGTGCAACTCCCCCTTTTGTGAGAGTGTTAAAGTCTGCATGTGTGTATATGTGTGTGTGTGTGTGTGTTCATGTTACAATGATTAATGAGTCTGGGAGAGTGCTTGCGGGCTGAGATCAGGTGCAACAAGATTTAACTTAGCAGAAAACACTCAATTCTTTTCCTACACATTCAATTAACCTGTCCCTGTGCACTCCTCTCAGCCTCCTCTGCAGAGCCATTCATCTCTGAGCTCACACACCACTCTGCTCCAGCCGGCGAGGGCTCTCTTAACAGCCATCTTTTATTTACAGTCCCTTTGTGTTCGCAGTATGAGTTTCACACATTTCACATTTAGAATCAGCACTCAGATCAAGTGGCCCCATCTGATAAGGATATACAGTACACACCACTTAATATTATTTAGTCACTTACTGCTTCCTCAAAGCTCTTTTATTATGTCCCTATGAGCTGAACGTTGCTTAAATAGCCACCTGCTGGCTTCAAATTATGCACTTTGGTATTAGTGTTTAATTCATCAATTGCAAATTGTGGTCTGGTCTGAGAACCAAGTATGACAAGAAAGGTTAACAGTGATTTTGTTTGCAGAAAAAATAATATTTCCAGAACCACAACATTTTACATTATAGTAAAGCACCAACATATATCAACATATATCTTTATAAGCAAAAAAATGTAATACCATATAAGTGATGGAGCAAATAATGTAAATTAAATAGGGCTTTAAGTCTGACTGGTAACTCTAAATAATAACAAACAGGTAGAAAGTAGTGCCATATATGTTGCAGTAAAAACCAATTAGCAGAATTTGTGAGATAAAAAAAAAGTCTGGCTTTGTGAGCTTTCAGATTAACATGAAACAATTATCAGTAGAGAATCATGGATAACCCACATTAACAAAAAACACCATTCAATAAGAATACATCAGACTTATACAACATATTATTTACATTGACATTCAACATAATGTTACCCACTATTGGAACATTGTTTGCAAGATAATGTAAATGAAGCACCGGTCATGTTTTCACCAAGTATTTAAATGCATTTACTTCTTATTCTGCCATGTCATCCATCTGATTGTCATTGGTGTTGTATGCCACCGTTTACAGGTTGGAGTTTCAGTATGGGTTCAGCATACCAGTTTCACAGCTGGAGGGTGTTTGTGGTCGTCTGTGCCCTGCCCTGTGTGTGTGCTGTGGTGGCACTTACCTTCATGCCCGAAAGTCCCAGGTTCCTCCTTGAGGTAATGCTATTTTCCCTAATTATTGCTTTAGAAACTAACAGATTTGATCCCTCATGAATCAGCAATCTTCAAGAATGCTACCTCATGGTACTGCATCATTGTCACCCACTGTCCTTGCTTATCAGTTTTTACAACTCTAGAATAATACGTCAGGCAAATTGAGAGTACTTGGACATTTCCCAACAGATGTTTAATCAGACCAAACAGTGTGAGTCATCTAAAACTCTTGGAGGAGGCCTTATGTCTGCAAAATAGAAACCTGGAGCTCCGTGACAGTAGGTTTGCTGCTGCTGGATAATTACCCTTTGAAGTAAAATGAGTCACCGTTGTCGTGGTTTTCATCATTATGTCCCATCTTAAAAAAAAATCAAAAGAATATATTTATTTACAGTTCATACGATCGTGGATGTGTTGCTGTCCATGAGTAAGCGAGACCAGTGCTGAGCCCATGAATTTATCTTCTCTCCTTCTCTTGCTTTCCCTCCTGTCAGGTGGGGAAGCACGATGAAGCCTGGATGATCCTCAAACAGATCCACGACACCAACATGAGAGCGCGTGGGCAACCGGAGAAAGTCTTCACCGTGAGTGTTTGTTTCTGCTGTGTGCTGCCTTGGCTGGGTTTCCTGATGCTTAAGGCAGCAAAGAGGCTTATATTCTGCTACCGCTGGGACAGGTTTTAACGCTTTCACAGTGTAGGATCATATCTGAATTATGAAGGTTCTGAAAGCTGTTTTGAGTCATTCAGGCTTATTTGCTTCATGAGCTGCACTTGTGGGAAAGCCTCTTAGTCAACAGTTTCTTGGATTGATCATGTACTGTAGTACACACTGTTGACATCGATTTTATCACAGTAATCATGTGCTTTCAATCTTGTGTGACACTGAAGATAACCAAATAGAAATACAGACATAATCATGATATTGCTTACGTAGTCACAGGGATGTCAAGTAATGAATGTTAAATGCACATTATATTGAGATTGTCATGTTATTTCTTCATTACTTTCTCAGGTAAACAGGATCAAGATACCCAAACAACTGGATGAACTGGTGGAAATGGAGTCAGAGTCTGGCAACTCAGTTTCCAAGTTTTTCTTTCGGATAAAGACTGAAATACATGGAGTAAATATTTGTCTTTTAATTTGATTGCGGCAGAAAGCAGCTTTTTTGCTAGCCGGTCATTTTCTTTCTTATTACGAATTTCTGTCCACTGCCTCAATTCCAAATTTGTCTTTTGGTCACATGGAGTGTAATACGTCTGTTATCTCTCTTTAGATCTATCAGAATCTGATGAAGTGCTTCAACTACCCTATGCGAGAAAACATGATGCGACTAGCCATAGTGTGGTTCACGCTGTCATTCGGGTGAGCTTCCTCCTGATGTCATTTGTGTCACAGAAAAACCAAACCGTCTAATTGTTCTGGTCAGACAAAAGCACAAGGCAGCCAGGCTTGTGGACAAATTACATTTCTGTCATCTTGGTTTCTCTGCAGTGCAGAAGTCGCATGGCCTCAAAATCAATCACAGGGGATCAATAGTGGTCCATTTGTGTCTCAGGGGGAGAAGAGATAGGAGTGAAAGCAGCCAGAGATTAAAAAACACCCTTAACACACGCTTTAAAATCAAACAGAAACCACAAGTGTCTCCTGGTCTTCTGTGTCTGACTGCACATGTAAAAGTGTATCTCTCCATGTTGTGTTTCCCTTTGTGATCCTAATGTCAATGAATCCATCTGGTTGCAGGTATTATGGGCTGTCAGTCTGGTTCCCTGATGTCATCAAACACCTTCAGGCAGATGACTATGCATCCAAAGTGAAGCTACACAACAACGAACGCATTGAAGACTTCACCTTCAACTTCACCCTGGAGAACCAGATACACAAAAATGGCCTCTTCATCAACGACCGGTAGGACAAGTCACCTTACGAGCAGGCTTAGTGGATGGATGGATAGACTATTATACAATGTAGAATATTTAAAGAAGGATGTAACTGTGCTTCTTCAGATTCATCAATATGAAGCTGAGGTCCGTCACCTTCATTGACTCTACCTTTCATAACTGCTACTTTGATGATGTCACATCGGTGGGCTCCTTCTTCCGTAACTGTACCTTTATTGATGCTTTCTTCTTTAACACAGGTGAGAAACTAGAATTCTTAAACTTTTACTCTGACATGATTACACAGCTAGAGTGGTATGTTTTGTCATTTCTGATTGACAGATTCATCAGGTATAATCTTGTCATGGTGAAAATATTTTTTTGTTTGTTTCCATTAATAGTTTTTACTGCGAGTATTTTAAAAAAAGAAAAGCATGTTTTTACACCACAGCCCTTTCTCATCATTACTCTTTCATATATTATTGCAAATATAGGAAAAGTACAGAAAACAAAACATACAAACAATAAAAATAATTAAATAATAAAATAACTGAATTAAAATCAAACACTACAAAAGAAAAGAAACACAGGTACGGAGATGTTGGGAACAGATTGGAATACAAGTTAACAGCACAGAAAACATCACATTTGTTGATTTACTTTAGATGTTAGGGGGATTATTTAGTTTGTTATTTACACCCTAAAAGATTGTAAAATGAAATAATAGCACTAAAGTATTGTATCCATTTAACCCAATATGACTGAAATCTTGCAACTTTAAAGAAAAGTACAATGTCTCCATTACGTAGATATCTTTCATAATTTCAATGTAATCTTATAATAAAGGCGGTTCAGGTTTTGTCGTAGTTATAGTTTACTACCGGCGAAAAAGAAAATTTTCAAACAGCAACATACTGCATTGTGAGTTTCTCTTTTTTTGCATTCTTTGGGCAGATATTGATGAATCCAAGTTGATAGATGGCACAGAGGTGGTCAACAGCACTTTCACCCACAACAAGAAAGGATGCCAGATGACGTTTGATGATGACTACAGTGCCTACTGGGTATACTTCATCAACTTCCTGGGGACCCTGGCTGTTCTGCCTGGCAACATTGTTTCCGCCCTTCTCATGGACAAAATTGGGCGTCTGTCCATGTTAGGTAAGAATGGAGGACAAGAGAGAGGTTCATGTTTGTGTGTGCACTTGAGTAATTGTTTTTCACATTGACTGTACGATGATTCATGGTATGAGTGTGACATCCATCACTGAGTATGAGAGGCGATTATGATTCGGCCCTATAATTCAGTTGAACATTATTCAAATGAATGCCACTTGTACTAACTCTTGTTCCTTCTCTTGTGCTCTGTGTGTGTTTGTGTGTACAATCAGGTGGCTCCATGGTCCTCTCAGGCATCAGCTGTTTCTTTTTGTGGTTCGGCACCAGTGAGTCCATGATGATTTTTATGTTGTGCCTTTACAACGGTCTGAGCATCTCTGCCTGGAATTCCCTTGATGTGGTCACGACTGAGTCATTCCCTACTAACAGGAGGTGAGAAGGCCATCAATGGATTTGTACATACTGGCATACATAGTTGTATAGACTTGTTAATGGATCTACATATAGTGGACAGAGATACACATAAAACACAGTCAACTCTAACACATTTCTCTCTCCTCACCTTTTACCTCCTCCTGTCCCCGATTCTTCTCTCCCCAGAGGAACAGGCTTTGGGTTCTGCAACGCTCTGTGTAAGCTGGCTGCAGTCTTGGGGAACCTGATTTTTGGCTCTCTTGTTGGCATCACAAAGGCCATCCCCATCCTCATGGCCTCGTCTGTGCTCGTCGGGGGAGGCCTGGTTGCACTCCGGTTGCCTGACACTAAGTTGAATGTCCTTATGTAACACCAGCTTGGCGTTCATCAGCTGGGATAAAACCTGAATAAAACCTGGGTGAATCTGAGAGGAAGCCCAGGGAGTGTTGAGCAAGGAGTGCAAATGGCTTGGTTCACACATATCTTAATCACATTTCGCTAATGTACCTTAGGTAAAGCTGGATAGCAACCCACCTTTCTCACAGTGTGTTTTAATTTTATCATACAAATCAAAATCATTAGATTTCTCGTTATTCAATAATAAACTCAGCCTTTTTGTGAATGTACTGTCTGGAGATCTCACATGACAGAGCTGAGAGTTTGCACATGTTTTGGTACTGAGACTTTGTTGGAGTTTTGTTCGGTGACTGGTTGTCCCTTCCAACTGTAGCCATACGTTTTAGTGGAGTCACTGCATAGTTAAAGCTCAAGGCTTTTAATATTGATACAGTCTTATTAAGGCAAGCCAGATGGGGAGAAAAGTGAAAAACAAGCTGTAATGAGCACAGCCAACCTTCTGTGTGGCAACGTAGGGAATAGATGATCAGACAGAGCGGACATAAGACACAGCTGTATGACAGCTGGCTTGCCCACAAGACTCACGTACACAGGACATGTTGTAGACAGTATGCAGAAAGGCAACATGAACATCAACACATGAAAAATCAACACATGAAAAATCACACATAGCCATACTTAATGTCTTGAAATAGACTGGTACTCACATCTACCTACACTTTTTTTCTACACTTGCACCGCATTGGACACACAATGCTGTATTTTGCTCGACATGACATTTGCTCAGACATCTTCAACCTTTTCAACATAGATAATTCACGTATAACGCCAAGCCCTTTGCATTACCCAACCAAGAATCAAAAAGGCCATTTTAAAAAACTGTATTTTCTTGCACCAGTAATTGTACGGTATGTTGAATTTGGGGCTGCTATATATTTTCTGCTTATTGTTTTGTGTTTTGTGGAAGTTGCAATGATGACTTATTCATTTTATCCAAATGTTGTTCCTCCAGGTCTCCATCCATGTGTGGTATTATTGTACAAAGGCTCTCTGATGAGCTCTCCTTCTGAGTTAGCTTTGTGTTGGATCTTCCTTGTGGCAGTAGCGTTGATAGTGACATGTCATGCTGCTTCCATTTGAAAATACTGAATGGCCTTTTTTAAATGTGCCTCTCCTTAACTGGAGCAGTCTGACCATAGTCATGTGGTGTCCAAAGGTCATAAGAAAGGGACATAAACTGAATAGGTAGTAAATAGATGAAAGACCCTTTTTTGTGTGTAGAGTATAGATGTGAGATAATGTGGCCAGTATCTCAATAGGTTGGGAATTCCTTTTTTTTTATCAAACCACCTGATCTTTTTTTCAGACATCCTTATTTGTATAAGTCTTTTACTTTGGTGAGATAAGCCTCCTCCGCTCCAGAAGAAAAATAGTTCCAATAGGTAACAATGAATCATAACAACATTGGATCAAATGGTATAAGTTACCAAGCATAACATACCGAGTAATAACAAATAAACAAACAACAAGCATCTATTTTTTAGGGCTTATTGATGACATTATGAAAATGTCTCCTAAGGAAATGTTTTGGCTTTTTTGAGTCTTCTGGCAAAAATTCACCTCAAATTATGTTTGCATGTTTGTTTAATTTCAAGTTGTGAAACATAGAAAACTGGATAATGAATTTGAGCTGTGTCATTTGTTGTGATTTACCAACAATTTGAACTAAAATCTCACACTGATACCTTGTACTAGTTATGTATCTTGTTAGTCAATATTGGGACCTCATTGCATTCTGCTTAAGATAATAATAATAACATCACTTTACTATTTTGAAAGTACTAAAATACCTCTAAAATTGTAATTGATATAATAGATTTTTACATTTTTCAGATATAACAGAACGATTCAGTTGCTCTCAGTCTTGTTTAATTTGTGCACATGGATTGAGTTTGTGTGTGGCTGACAGCCTGTGTCCTCCTGCTTTTCTCTGTATTTGTGGTATCTGTGATCGCAGCGTAGAGGTAGTTTGCCCTTGCACTGCAGTTGGCTCTTTCAAGGCTACTCGACAGAAACAACAAAAAAAGGCTTCCACAATGGTACTGTACATGTGCATTCATTTCAGTGTACCCAACTTGTTCTCAGATTTTGTAAAATCAGTTGGAAAAACATGAAGTGTGCTGCTATTGCACAACAGATATATTTTGACCATATGAGTTAAGTATTTTTTAAACAAAAGTATAACATACAGATTCTAAATGCACTGATATAAAAAGTGATGACTTTGCCTAATGTCAATCCAACGTCAATCCAAGTCTGCAAGAATATTAGAAGGCTTGATATGTTTCTGGATGAGTTAAAACTTTAAGTAATGGCAGATCTACCTGTTGCGTTATATTGGAGAGAAATTACATTACCAGTTATGTTTGAGGTATTTGGGGTATTGCTTATATGTACTGTATTAATGTGTGTGTGTGTGTGTGTGTGTGTGTGTGTGTGTGTGTGCGCGCATATGTGTGTATAAGAGAGAGTACTGGATATGTGTGTGGGCCTGCATATATATGAGTGTAAATAATGTACATATCAAAGCTGATATCGGTGGACTTCTGGTTACAAGCTCCTTGATCGACTCATGTGTCTCCTGCTTTGTCCAAGCGATAAGTCCATCTACTGTATCTCTGTTGTACATCTCTGTGTGTCCTTGGCTTTAAGCCCCTACTCACCTGCTACTCTGTGTGTGTGTGTGCGTGTGTGTGTGCACAAACTTGCATGTATGTAAGAAAACTTCTGTTCTTTTGTGGTCAACTTTGTGTTTTTACTGTAAATTCATCTGGCAGAAAATGATGGCAATATTAAGATTTTTGTTGAGGAAAAATGTGAATGTATCACTCTTGTAAGTTCTGTTTATCCATTTTATGGAGATAATCAAATGTATGTGGAGAATAGAGTTGTGTATATTATTGTGAAGGGCCTGCCAGTCATAGGATGACTGAGCTGTATGTTCAGAGGTCCATAAGTGTGAAAATATGTGAAGAATAATTTGCCAAATGATGCCCTGTGAATAATATTAGAAACTTGGAAAGGCAGGGATTGCAGACTGTGCTGCTTTTGAACATATATACAATAAAAGCTATGTTCTCTAGCAAATTATGCTTTGCTTTTATTTCACAACCCTTATCTCAAACCTCAGAATAAAATCAATCTCCATATTCATACTCTCCATACATTACTGCATTTACCTGCCGTGCAGACATTTTCACCACGACCTACTCCTTATTTAGCATTTGTAATTATTTCCCTGTGTTCGAGTAGCTTATTTTCATCTGTTCATGGGTATACTAAACATATAACATAAACATATAACATAAATTTAGCTGTGAATTTATTGCCTAACAAAAACCTTTGCATTCATAATAAAAAAGTGTATGTAAAACGGGAATATAAAATATCTGTGCAATAAATCCTGTCTTTATCCTATCTTTATCAAGATGGTAAAACTCGATGGTCGTGTCTAATAATTAGTCCACCTGAACATGAATGAAGCAGATAATCTCATTTGTGTTCTTAGTATGGGTAGTTGAGTGTAAGTAGAGAAACACACCGTATGAAGCAGTGTTCCCTGCGGGTACTCCAGCCATGATGTCAAACTAATGCTGTCATCTAGTGGATGAATTTAGGTATTGGAATTATTACTTTGACTGCAAAACAGAATGCTTGGGATTATATTCCAATCTATTTTCATGTTTAGCATTGTCACCTGCTGCGTGAGTTTCGAGTTTTCCTTTGCACAAATAAAAACACACCCAACATAAATTGGTGCATGATCATTTATCAGAATGGAGGAAATTAAATGTCTAAGGCTCAAAATGTCGCACAGAATGATGCACAAACCCCAATTGTTGAAATTAAATGTACATCTTCAAAGTGGCTTTCTAATGGGTGGCTGTTTGTGATCACTCAGAATTATAATAACAAAATGTATATTCAAGGCGGACAATTAGCCTACATTTTAATGAATGGTGGGCGGTAAGGGACCTGGATAATGGATAGGGGGTGCCAAAGGGGAAGTATAAAAAATGTACATGTTAAAGAGATGTATAAAGAGTAAAATATATGATGGCAATACGCTAACATTGAGTAAAACAGACGGAACAGGAGCATCAAGTTAACGCACAGCTACAGTGAGACATACTAGTGCTGTGATGGTATTCATCATTTCCCCAGTGACAGTGAACGCAGCACGAGCCACCTTTTGACCAGCAGGTGGAGCAAGGTGCTAAACGTCCATCTCCTGCCCCGTCAATCATTTCGCTCCAGAGCGAAACGTTAAGTTAGTTAACACCAACACTTTGTCCAGGAGTCAAAGACGCGCACACCATGGGGATTGTCTGTCGAAAGTCACAGTTGGCGCTTTCATGAAACTTTTGAAGACTGTTCAGCCCCATTTTTGGCATTTCTTCCCCCCAGTCAGCTCGCAAACGTTACACTGGGTTATTTTACATTCATATCAATATATCCTGAGAGGCGCGGCACATCGCTGACTGGCTGCTGAAACCTTGTGGCGTTATTTCCACTTCATTCAGACGAGTCCACAAGTAGAGGAAACGACGCAAGATGCACCATGAAGAAACCGCAACTCTACAAAAGCCACGCTATGGAAGTAAGAAACTCCTTTCTCACTGTTTTCTCTCACAAGCACAGCGTTGTCTATTGCGTTTGCCTGGTTTCATGAGGGCAGAGGAAGCAAGTTATTGTGAGATGTTTGATGAGCAACAGGTGGGTGAGCAGCGCCACTGAACCGCAGGATACCTGTCGGAGTTGTCACTCTGACTTTCGGCAGGGTAGACGTGAAATGTGGTCTGAGGAGGACGAGAGTGCTCAAATGTGCAATGACAGAGGTCATCGGGTGAGAGACCCACATCCTGGTTGTTAAATTAACGTTAAGGCTCCACCATTGGTACGTTCAGGGTCCAGGCGGTGTGTGTTGGGCTGAAAACTCCCTTAAAATTTGACTCAGGAACGATTTGAAATGCACTTTTTTCTTTCAAAGTGCCCCCAACTGCACCACAGGGATTGTTGTCTATTTATTTAACGTTAATGTCGGTAGCTACCATATCAGCCTGTCTACACATAAGGCATTTTCTCATAGGTTAACCATTAACCTGGGATTTTGCTGCTGTTGAGAAATTTATAACTGGATCCACGACCATGTTGAGAATGTAACTGAGCTTACTGATATAAAGAAAACAACTTAAGTCTGCAAAAATACTTAACCAAGTCAGAATAAATTGTATCTTGTCACTCACCAACATCTGTGGGCAAAGTGCAACTTTGAGAGAGATAAGACCAATCAATTATGTCATCAGTGCAATCTTTTTGCCTGTGACTTGGACCATTGAGTTTCATTGACCATATGTGGTGTTCTGCACTCAGGACGCCCAATCTAACGCTGTCTAGGTAGATGTTTAGCTACTGTGCACCCAACAGAGGTATGTCTCTAGAAATATGAGCACAGCTAGTGAGCAGTTTGTTGTAAAGGCTGTGAGATAGGGTAGTAGTCTTAGGTTTAATTAGTTAAGCATGTTTATTACTTGTAAGTGCTGTTATGGGACCAATACGGACTAATACTAACCCCAAAGTAAAGTCGGTCTTGATTTGTAGTTCCCCATGACACATAATCACGGAGCCCGTAACTTAGGTCCGGTGATCCTCTGACACACAAAGGCAACAAACCCATCCTGAGGGTTAAATATAACACAGAGTACTTCCAGGAAGTGTGTGAGTGAGTCAGTAGAGGTAGTGTGTAACGGCTGCACTGGGGCTGCTCCACCGCTGACATGAGCGTTCATACACATTTGTATCCATGTTACAGCTGCACAGCTGGGCCACGGATCTCTGGTCGGATGACCAGATACTGGGCTCATGAGGCGTTGGGGCATGAGACCGGACACTCCTGAGTGAACATATGTCTATGCAGATAGCTGATGAATAGGCAGTATGTAACAGAGTGCCTGAGAGGTTTAACTGTTATAGATTCAAGCTCGCTGCAGGAGAGGCTAGTTTCCGTAGAATGTACTTTAATGTCCATTGTTGGGGAAATTATCTTAGACCCAACATTGCAGTTCCAAACTCAATAACTAAGATATACAATTTGCAGGATTTCTTGCCCTCCTCCTTGGGATTAGATTATTTAGGCAAATCAATCAACATGTTTAATCAGTTTGACTTGGCATCACTAGAGGTAGTGATGTTAATATAACCCACGTAGAGAAGATAGACTGACTGTGACTCATATAGCATGTGTATTTTTCAGTCTTACTTGATGTCGTACACCCTAATACGCTTGCCTGTATTCAAAACCAGGACACAGTGCTTAGTCCGGTGGGAGAAAGCTCTGTTCTTAAACTGAGCCCCCGGGTGTGAGATTGTCCCTTCACTCAGCCAGAAATAAAGAGATTTGATTGGATTAGAGCGTTGGGGGGGAGGAGATCTCATTAAGCTGCAGGTAAAGGTCAACTGTCAGCGGAAGTCACTTGTCAGTCGGGCACCCCACGAAGGCCACTCTGACATGGACATTTCATCTCACTCAATCAAGGGTTCATTGGGTCATGGGATGTAGTACAGTTTCCAAGGGGCACCCAAGATCCCAACAGTTAAACTAAACACCCTTTAACAAAATTGAACTTCTCAGTCTTAGAAGCTTTCACACTTTGAAATGCACTTGCTGTACAGTTCCTGCATCTGGTCACTACAGTTCCCTTGAAACTGGTACTAAGCATCAATGAAATAAATCACTTATTCTTTGAGGTACATGGTTCTCATGAGGGAATGTTGGGGCTCTGTAAATTATAGTATGGTCTAAACCTGCTATGTATGAAAAGTCTCTGAAGATAACTTGTTATGATTTGATGCAATTTAAACAATTTTAATTTACGATGATAAAATGCTGAATGCATATCAATGAAGAACTGCAGGCTATATCCATGTGATAAAAGTGTATTGTTTTTGTGGTGTCATGTTTGAAGTAGCCTATCGTGTAAATAAGCTGTGTCATGCGTTGTGTGTCAAGAGAACTTACTTTATAAATATTAAACCTACCCAAGTAATTGTGAATTACTAATGCAGGTTACATGGACCTAGATACTGAGCTATAATTCAATATAATCAACATTATGTTTATGTTGTACAAATTGATTTAAGCAATTATTTCTTTTACACATAAAATATTTGGTCTTACATGATGACGAAATATAGGTCATGTGATTTTGTTTACATTTACCATAGTGTAATCATATATATACATACACACACACACACATACATACACATATATATATATATATATATATATATATATATATATATATATACATACATACATATGTATGTATGTATGTATGTATGTATGTATGTGTATATATATATGTATGTATGTATGTGTGTGTGTGTGTGTGTGTATATATATGTGTGTGTATGTATATGTGTGTGGGTGTATGTATATATATGTATGTATGTATATATATATATATATATATATATATATATATGTATATATATATATATACATATATATGTATGTATATGTATATATATATATATATATGTATGTATGTATGTATGTATATGTATATATATGTGTGTGTGTGTGTATATATATGTGTGTATATATGTGTGTGTGTGTGTGTGTGTATATATATGTGTGTGTATATATATATATGTATGTATGTATGTATGTATGTATGTATGTATGTATATATGTATGTGAGATTAGAATTTGGCCAATAAGAAAGCACAACATGAATAATGGAAAAAAATGAAACTGACATAATCTTTTATTTGAATGCCTTTTGCAGCCATTCAGGATGATGAGAGGCTGTCAGCGGAGGAGATGGACGAGAGGAGACGACAGAACATCGCCTACGAGTACCTGTGTCACCTGGAGGAGGCCAAACGGTAAGACGGGAGAAGGCCTGACACAAAGGAGGGGAGGGAGAGAAAAAAACTTGAATATAAGAGGAACTTAATGGCACATGCTGACTAGAAGCAACCACTTTTCTTTAAAGTGTTTACTTTAACACTCAGAGCTCAGAGGAATGACATTGGGTGTGTTTCTTGGGTCGAGCAGTTAGTTTGTTTAATGTTTGATCCGGTAGAACAGTTCTGTATTAAGTTTGTGTGTTTAATAAACATCGTTATATATTAACAGCAGGGAGTGGTTGAGAAATTAACTGGTGGAGTGAAAGAGAGGGGCATATGATAGATAAGGGAACAAAGCAGTGTGTAATTGAATAAGTTTGGTCATAGCATAGTATGGAGTTGTAATGATAGATAACGGCAGAATCAACATGTAAGATGATGACACGGAGCTGTGAGCATTCAATCCTCGTGTGATTAGGACATGGGAGGTGCTGACTTAATGGAAAGTCCTAAACCTCACTGATTGCTGAAATAATTAAATAAAACACGGAATGTTTTGAAGGTTTCTTGATTATTTTCTCAGTAGGTTTAGGAAATACTTTTGTTTCCAATGGCTTGCAATGATTTCCACAAGACTCTTTTGAATAGTAGTAATTCTAAAGACAACATAAACCTGATGAAGACTATTTTCTTGTGTGGTGCCTGAGCAGAGCCAAAACTAAACCACTTCCTGTCTTCTTCACAAAGGCATCCATCCAAGCAGAAAAGAACAGGAAGTGTAATCATGCCTCTTTTAACACCCAGATTTTGTGACAACCCTACCGAGTATGAGAGATTGATTCTCAGGATTGGTAATTGGTGCTTTAACCTACTGTAGCATTCTGTGGCCGAGTGGTGATTTAGCAATCATGTTGTGTTCTTGGTACACTCTTTATATGTGTGTGTGTGTGTGTGTGTGTGTGTGTGTGTGTGTGTAGGCTGCTGGCATTTCCTGACAGATTATTGTTTGACAACTGAATTTGCACTTTATCTCAGTCTAAGACTATTTGAATAACCTACATTATCTGCTTATGTCACAGGATAATAAGGGTCTTCAAGGGCAGCTTGGCTAGACTGAGCTCAGATTCAGTCATCCATCAAAATCGGGCCACGCCTAGTTTGTCACACATTTTTCTTTTTCTTAGTGAGCTGGAAAGTAGTGGAAGGCTAGCTCAGCTCCACTGCGAAAGTTTAAGGAACAGGTGTTTTTAGTATCACTCTGCAGCTATCTTCAAAATTATCGCAATTCATCTCTCACACACACACACACACACCCACATACTCACACTTTCACTTTCTAGCTTCCTGTTATTGCCTCCAAGTGCTACAGACTTTTACACTTCCATCAATTGTGGAATGGAATCTCTATTCTGGGAAAGCTGTCGAATTGGATTAGGATTAAGACGGCTGCTAATAAAGGCGTCAACCACAGAGAGTATGGGATTAAGTTCTACTCTCTAGGGTCAGGAGTCAGCAGTGACTGAAACAAGCCAACCGTGTAAACGTAACTCTTATAGTAGACCTGGGTTATGATCTTACAAGAAACATGGTTTCATTATCTATCTATACTTTTCTTAACACTCGTAAAAAATGTGTTTGTTCAATTTACCCACAATGCCAGAACACCAGAACTGGCTGCTCTTTAGTGTTTCAAGAAATGGGGAAAGAAACACAAGCTCTTCCTGCAACATGCAATTGTTCTGTAGCCAAACGACTGCACTACAAGTACCAAAGGGACAGCGCAAAAAGCGAAAAAAAAGTAGAGAATTGTAACTGTTGAAATTTGTGAATATGAATTTTTTTTTTTTTTTTTAACTTGACCTCTATCAAGTAGCCCAGCTACTTTTATATCCCTTAACTGTAAGTCACCGTGAAAGAGGTTGTATTGCTTCCTGTAAATAACTGAAACCTTTATCCAATGCACTATGGTGGAAGGGCATGAACAAATTAATTAGCAACAAGCTGTTTCAATTAAAATATCCTCCTCAACATCTTTGCTTTAAATGACACTAGGTCAACTGCAGGATAGTAGTAATAGTTCACGCAAAATGTACTTTTATTGAATAATTTGCTGATGTTTATGTCACATATGGTGTATCATATTTGCTCAGACCATAGTAGATTGCCCATATGCTTTGTTGTTAAAAGTCTCCTCAAGAGCACTTGGTAGAGTGCTGAGTTAGTCTTCGCTGTAGTTGTTGTCAGCACACACACACACACACACACACACACACACACACACACACACACACACACACACACACACACAGAGAGTAGTTTCTAGAATGAGACTTTGTACCTTCAGCAGAGAGTAAACTGTTGATGGTTTAATTCATAGTTCTTTTGGATGGGAACTCTTTTGGTTTGCTTTGATACAGTTCCACCCCAGGATATTTAGAGCATATGTTTTTCCAGTCAAGGATATGATCCTAATTTTCAGACACACCCTACCCTATCACATATGCTAAATTTCTCATTACACACACACACAGCCACCCACACAAACACAAACTCATGACCAGTGTGACGCAAGCCTTCAGGAGACACTCTGGGTCGAATTCACAAAGAAAGGATTGCGGCTGTAACGGCACCATAAATTGTGCATGACTTGCAAGAGCTATCTGCCCCGTCTCAAGGTCCGATTTCACAAAATATATTGTGCGAATGATATTACAGTGCAAATACACCCATAGAGTTTTGCAGCTGAGTGTAACGTGCCCCTTTTGCATGTGATTGCAATAATCCATGTGGCATAGTATAAATGTTGTCAGAGCAAAAAAAGAGACTTTTCAGGCCGTTTCGGGTCAAGTACAGCGACAAGGTGCAGAAACATTCCTCAAAAGACTATAAAAGAAGATGGCATAATTTAACAGAAAATACATCATCCAATGCTGCCATGTTCACTGGAAGGTCTGGGCATAACACACACCCACTATAAATGCTATAGTTGCCACCAACTCACTAAAGACGCTAATAATTTCACTGTAACCACTATTAGTGCTGATCTTTGTGAATTGGACTGTATTTGCAATGAGGCTCATTTGTGTGTAAATATTATATATTGCCCAATTTAAATACGTGCAAATAGCAGAGGAGCACTACAGTTCAGGGCGCATTTAACACTTTGCGACTACTTTAAGAATTTCAGTTTCTTTTTGGCTTACTTGTGCAGATTTAGTGGCCGCAGAAGCCTCACAATTGTTTTTGTGAATTTGTCCCACAGTATGTAGTCAGAAAGTCTGTAGCTGAGAGCAAAGGAGAGTAGATCACTAATAATATGTTGATGTGGGACAGACTTAAGTCCAAGAGTCCAGAAAGCTGTGTTTTGTTTTGCCCGGTGAGTTGCAGACTGGACAATGACAGGAAGGCTTGCTTTGGAGGCTTGTAAACAGGAGTGCTAGCCTGTCCTGTTTCAGGAGACAAGTTCTGCCGGCATTGTTTTAAGTACAGGAAGTTGAGTTTCACAAGAGAGCTCTGTTACCCATGCAGGATGTTCCTTTGACTATGTTCCCGCCAAATAAATAAATAAATAAATAAATATATATTTCTCTTTTATCTTGAATATTGTCGCCATTTGATCTTCTCCATTAATTTGTCACTTTTATGGAGATATGAAAGTTAAAATATTCAACAATGTGTCTCGATTTTGATCTGGATCACTTCTTTGCCCTTGGTTGGCGGCAGCCTTTTAAACTATATTGTTTCCACACATCTGTGTGCGTGTGTCTGTATCGGTTTCATTGTCACGTAGTGCCAAATGAGCCTTTTCTGACATGAAAAGCCATGTGCGTGTTGAGGGTTAACTGTTATTGATATAACAATAGCATCTGCTTGTTACAAGGTTTTACAGGGAAAATGCAGTGACTGTACTACTGTACTGTACTTTCCATTCTAAAAAACTAAAGTATGGCAGACGTTTCTTCTTGCATCAGGTCACATAATTGGTTACGAGGATGCTTTATTCCTCAAGGTGCCCAACCTACACTCTCCACTGGGTTTGTGCGTTGACAGTGCATGATGTGTTGTGGTTTTCCGCTAATGTGCTGATCAGATGCTGACACATATTTTGGCAGACTAAATCCTTCGAGCGCCCACACGGCCTTAATTAACCTAAACAAGGTGTCTGTGCACATGCATGTGGGAGGAAGCACTTTATTGTTTGTAGACGGAAAGAAAGAAGCTGCTGGTATGACTAAAGCTGCATCGGCTAAAATAGAGGCGCTCTGTCAAAATTGTATAATTCTCAATTATCTATCGTTTTAGGTCTGGGTCCAGATACAACGGCATCTGGACCTGGACTGGTCTGCCTATTAGTGACCCCTGCCATAAACAAAACATAAGGAAGTTAAAGCACTGAGCATTGTACACTGCAAAAAGGATAAATTCAGTTGTATAATGATGAGCAAAAGGGTAAAAACTCTCATAAAAAGTTAGTTTTTAGGGGGGGTTGAACCATTAGGCCATGTTGGTAAATGGGTATCACTTCCAGGCAGTAAGATGATGTGTAACAGATTTTCAGCCAATGATGATTCACCATGCTCACAAATCATTCACTAGCTCTTTGGAATGGATTTGTCCTAATTTCTCTGGGAATAGTCTGGCAGAGACTGCTCTGAAGCCGCTCTTGAACCCTTTTTAAAAGACGATTACATCAGTTTGAAAGGTCAACATTATTTTAAAATAAACTGAATATTCTCTATATCGTTATTTGCTTCTACCTCATCACACTCATGAAAACACATTATTGTGATCAATTTAGGCTGAAGTGGTATTAGACATCTCGCTCACTGTTTACCTCTATAACCTGACGTTGTCTGCTTGACACATAAGCCTCACCTTTAACCTTTACGTGGTTCCAAAGCTCAGACTGTAAGTCTGTCCACAGCCCCCTTCCTAAAGCATGCTGGGCTCAGTGTGGGTGCTGCCTGTAACAATGCCCAGTTCTCACTGGCCTACAGAATACTTTGTTGCTCCGTTTAACTAAAAACTTTTCAGTTAAATATTGCAGCACTGACTTAACTATCGTGCATCTGGACTTGGGTAGCCTGTGTTGTCCTAATAACATTAATTTAATTCAATGAAAACATAAAATTGAATACAAACTGTTCATTTGTTATTGGTTTCAGGCTAAAGTTAGCCAGTGGCCAAAATATAGATTTGAGTTGATCCGGTAGAAATTCATTTAAAGGTGGTATATTTACTAACTTTAAAATAAAATCCTATTTATACTGTCCCACCAACAGTGTATATTATAGATCAAAGACAGCAAGACATTCTTGTTATTATGATCTAAATTGTGTTCTCTGCCCATTGTCTTTAGTTTTTGCTAAGGGCAGCAGGTGTCGGAAAAGCCAATATTGACTTGCTCACTACATGCAGGCATTCAGCCACCTCATAAATTGCACTGCACTCTGTAGTACATCTCAGGTGGAAGGGTAAATAGAGTGGAATGATGTTTGTTTATACTCTGAATGTAACCATAGCAAACTGCTGAGTATTTCAGAGAAGCCGGACTTTGTAATTTAAATTTAACTTGAAATTTTGCCAGCTACTTGGATGAGTTGAGCTCTGACTGTACTTCCCGAGAGTAGTGTCTTTTCCTCTTTATCTTTTATATTCACCTCAGCTAGTTAAGTGATAGTTTGAGATGATGTTATTCACTTCTCAGCTTTATAACATTACCTTGCTTGCTTATTAGACTGTAACTGATAATGTTTTTAGATATTTTATAGTAAGTTAGTTGTTAGTGGAAAACCCCGTCAGTTTGGTTGCAAGAGAGAAAATCCTCTGGCTGCTCTGAGATCAATATTTGTGTACTCTCAGGTGGATAGAGGCCTGCCTAGAGGAGGACTTGCCCCCTACCACAGAACTGGAGGAGGGACTGAGGAATGGTGTCTATCTTGGCAAATTAGCCAACTTTTTTGCCCCCAAAATGGTGTCTGAGAAAAGGATCTACGACAGAGATCAGGCCCGCTATAAGGTACACCTCCATTCTTTTGCATTTGTATCCAGCCATCTTCAGGTAAGGTCATGGTTGCATTACATTGTAATGTTTCACCAGTTTACATCGAAGCAGACATACGGTTTGTTTTTGGACATTCCCTGACCACACAGGAAAGGGATACAAGTATTACTACTACATAAGTGTATGAGCGAGATCTTTAGCCTGACTTTGAGCTCGTGTTTTTCTCTTTGACAAATGGCAAACAAACCGTATCAGACTGTTAGATGGTAGATAAGTTAAGGAGTCAGCATGAGGTTTTTAGTTATCGGACCCGCTCAGCTGCTGCTGATGAGCTTGCTTTTCTATAATGCAGCATTATGTTTGCACGTCATAACAATCTTTTTATCGCTGTTTTTCAGATTGCAGTGGTAATGTTTTGAACAGTTTCTCTGCACTTCTTCATATGGTTACATTAATATGTCTGTGCTCCTGTTTTCATCTTCAGAGCAAAGGGCTGCACTTCAGACACACTGACAACACAGTGCAGTGGCTCAGAGCCAATGAGTCAGTCGGCCTTCCCAAGGTAAGGTGCTTGCACAGCCATCTGTAACGCAGACGCATCCTCTCTGTTGTACAAACATGTTCAATATACAAACCCATTTGATTCATTAGTTATCATCACACTGATAACTAATGTCTAACTAATTTGTAGATTAAATAAAGTTTATATAGAACTGTTGATATTCTATAAGAGTCTTTGCAAAGTAAAAAATATCACTTGAGCATCTCTGAGATTCCAGGTATGATGGAATAACACACGGTAAACAAGCTGAAGGACATGACTCATGTTAATGCAAAGTCCTCATCAGCACAACAGCATGTGATGTTTGAATGCTAATTAATTATATGTGTTCATGAAAGACACGAGTTGTGTTTAAGTAAGGAAGACTGCCCAAGACTTGACTTGCTTAGTTGTTGGATTTTTTTTTTTTGCTGTGTTTCTATCTGTGTCATTTAACCACGGTAACGGTATTATTTGCTGTCCTACAAGCCCATCTTATAAACAAACAAACAAACAAAAAGCTAAGAGGGAGATTTTGTGATGCTTTGCAACACAAAAACTTGGGAATCGGCTTTTCTTGACTTTGGCATGTGTTCATTGGCTAATCGCACATATTAGAGATCTGAATCTTAAAACTAAGAATGTTAATGGAACTAACGCAGAATCTATCCATCCATTGATCCAGTAAAATCCAAAACTAGGACAGGATATAATCTATGAGTTGCAGAATGAATTTCAGCCCACAGAATCCCTCCTAGGACTACAATAAGACTGTCAAATAAGGCTTTTAGTCATTTAAGGTAAAAAGCTGCAGAGAGTAAAGGGTAACACACAAATATTTAATCGGTTAACAAAAATGTTATTCACATCGTGCGTACGCTTTAGCATCTGTGAAAACCTGTCTTTATATGATAAAATGATTCAACTACGAAAGGTATGGTAAACTCAGATTTGACTGGAAAATGTCAATAGTTTAATCTCTGACATGATTCACATACTGCACTCCCACAATTCATGCTTCTTTAAGAATGTAAACACTGACCGATGAAATTGTAATGAGGATGTGGCAGATGTCACAGAACAGTAGTAACCTCATTGCATCTTTTATGAGATGACACAAAAGACTTCACTGAGGTGTATCCTGGAATTGAAAATTAGGTAAAATTGATACCCACTTTTCTCTGTGCTGCCCTTTGGGATCCATTTTAAAGTAATTTAATTTGCAATTTTCATGAAGTCACTCTAATAACGTCACCTTATCTGGATCTTTTCTATTTCACCATTCATGTTTTTGAGCAAAATCATTATATTGAGAGCATTACATGATGGAAAAAAACCATCTTAGGGCAAAAGAGGGCCTGGTGTTTTGGAAACAGGGGCCTCCTTGTATTGGATGTTTGTATATGTGACATATTTGTTTGTCAAGGCTAGCCAAGTTTTAGGCATTAAGTAAATAAAAAAACACCAAAAAAACGTGTACAACTTAATATGTACCATGCACACCTAGAAAATACAATGCAGTCCAATGCAATAGCACTGCAACAAAAGCTCATAACAATCAGTCTATTAGAAATGATGCCGGTGACTGGTGTTGAACTCTGTGGTATTGAGAAGGCTGTGCTTTGCAAAGTTAGCATTTATTGCAGTGAAGTTGCCTGGAATTGTATTATATTTTACAGGTGTTGCTATTATTATGTACATCCCTTTTAACTGCTTATGCATCTACAGGTTAAAATGTGAAGACAACATCGTTGTGGATATTGTGTCGCTGATAAAAGAAGAGTGACTAATATATATGGTGGTGTCTGCTTTCAGATATTCTATCCTGAAACAACAGATGTTTACGATCGCAAAAACATGCCCAAGGTGGTATACTGCATTCACGCACTGAGGTAAGAATAAAATAATTCACAAAACCAGTGTGTTTTTTAACTTTACTGTCTTCATGCATGTCTCACTTCTGACACCAGATTAAGCGATGTTAAGGTCCACATTTGCTTTTTTTTCCCCTGAAAGTGCTTTCACTTCTCAGAAAGAAATGAAAATCAGTGGACTAAACTGCTATTTGTCATCGCTGACCTGAGGGCCAATTGCTGCTATCTGATAGTTAGAATTAAACTGGCTCACTGTCTATTTTGGATTTATTTACTTTAAGTCGTGGTTATGGCAGACATTGTCATACACTTTGGTTTGACTTTGACAGGTTTGAGTACAGAAGTTACAGAAATTAGGGACGGCTCATATGTAGGAGGACGAATGTCTGAGAATGCTTACACTAAAATATTAGTTTCACTCTGTGAGGTTCAGGCATGACCTCTTTTTGTTCCCATTAAGTTCAACCTCTAATGTATATGTCAAGAACAGAAACAGTACTTAGTGAGTGATATGAAAAGGGGACTGGAAAATGTTATTTCTACTCAGGTTAGGCAGAGACGGTTCTTGTCGAACAAAGACCTTTTTTATGATTTGTTTTAAGTAGGTCATGGCTTTATAATACAGTACTATGCGTTTAGCTGTAGGCAGCTATTGTTGTACATTCACATGCTTTCAGTCCCTAAATTGTCCAATTAGATATTCAATTACTCTGAATAATTTTTAAGTTATTTGAGTTTGTTTTGAACACTTTTGATGAGCATAACCTTACGCTGAACACTGCTTCTAATACATCTATACAGCATTTAATCAGGGGCTCTCTGGTAAATTGATTGTGGTGTTTCAGTGCTCAACTCTTTACTTGTAGTCTCACCACAAAGGGTAAATTATTTGTCATGGTTTTGTGTTCGTGAAAAAAGTTGTAATACTGTAACAAAAAAAGGTTAATGACTGTAACTTGGGTGGCTGGAGAATTACAACTTCAGGCCCTTGCCTTTTTTTATTGAGATGACTTTGAATGAAATGAAGGGTCAATTTTATCTATCTGACCCATCCAGTCAGCCAAACACAGATTTAGGGAGTGGTTATGTCAGCTGCTTGGATTGTTTTCTCTGTTGTAGTGTTTCTGTCGGGTCCTGAGAGAATTGGTTTCCTTCCCTCCTTATGCACACACGTGCTCTTCCTTCCTGCGGGTCCAGCTTAGGTCCCACAAGGACCCACTGAATACTCTGCTTCCCTGGGTACAAACACATGGAGGCAAAGCAGCGGATGCTCCTGCACATTCAATGTGGTGGAAAATGTAAAGGGACCACAATGTAATGGGGGAAAAAGCATAGTTTACATGTAGATTTTAAAACATTATGACAAAGGTGTAGTGTAGTTTGTTGTCTAAAAGGAGGAGGAAATCATGGAAATAAACAAGGGGCATCCACAGTCTGGAGTGAGCTAGTTGCTCCAAGCTAGTCAGCTGATTGTCAGTAACCCCTGTGACTTGTAATCGGCCACCTTCAATAATCCCGGTCAGCTGTTACTGTGTTTGTATCTCAGACTGAATCAGCTGCCTGTTTGTTAAAACATTACCTTTTGTTTAAGCAGAGTTTAGATAGTTGTCTAAAGCCCCTTGTGTCCTAAGAACAGAGTACATTTTCATGTTTACACACAGACACTGTGACTTAAAGGCAGAATAATCAGCTACTCCAACTGTTTCATTCAGAGCTGTGCTGATGCCAGACCTGCCCTATTATCTATAATTCATTTCCACTTATCAGGTACCCGCGGGAAGATGAAAGTTTTATGAAGTTTCCAGCCACCTGCCTGTTGATTTCAATGCTCATTGGTGGACTGAGCCGGCTGGTTGCTGTCAGTTAGTGCTTTTTGTAATGTGAGCCAACACTACCCCCCTGTGGTGTACGTGTGACAGGCTGTGGGCCATCAGGAGCAATCATGAAGGAAAAATGTCCAAAACTAGTTTCAGTTTTATGATGTAATATTTACATATTCATATTTATGATGAAATCGCAAATGTTCCAAACTTCTTTGTGCTTCTTTTTGTGTTTGTGTGTGTAAATCTTATGGTCTAAATCTTATTGTTTATTTCAGCT
>JACSYO010002157.1:97500-120000 GCA_016806645.1 Ophiodon elongatus
AACTGTCACTGGTACCTGGAACATTTTACCACCTTCTGCCAGCATAAATCCAAGGTATTGTGTGTGTGTGTGTGTGTGTGTGTGTGTGACTATTTACTACATTGGAGGACGGTGTTTAAAGAAGTATGTGGAATAGGAATAAACCATACACATTTGCAGTGTTGTCTTTTTCTGTTTTCTATTTGTCCATCTGACAAAGCAGACCGGCTTCCCGTTTTTAAGTCCTGCTGTGAGCACACAGCACTTCATTGGCTGAACAGATGTAGTGTAGACACTGATGAAAGACTGTAGCTGTTGCTGATGGCTACTTTCACTGCTCAATGAGTGAAGACATTGTGCTATTAAGAAAAAGCTCATCCACAACTTAAAAATAAAATAAAATCAGCCACCATAACTTAATTTGGAATGAACACCACCAGACACGTTGCCCTCCACGACCCAGCTTTAAAACATGCTGAATAACCATGGGATCTTGGGGCTATCTCTCGTGAACTCTTTGTGTTGCAGGATGGAGGGAGGACTGTGATGGTGGACAAAGAGGAGATTCAGAGAATTGTCAGCTCTTGCAATGACTTTGCTGAGGCAGAGAAACGAAGTAAGCAACTTTTGTTGCTAACCGTAGATGTTTATTTAACACATAATTACTGGTCAGTTTATAATCACATATGTACCCATTAGCAAGCTTCTCAAAGCACACGTGTCAAGTCGATGTTCCATTGCACAGTACAGCTCATGATAAATCTTTAAAATGAGTAAATTGTAAAGCAAGGAAGAAATGTAATTTTATTACTGACATGTCTTGCCTTGGGTTATCTGCAAGACATGACTATCTGTGATCATTTTCTTGACCAGAACTTGAGGCAGTTGCAGTGATCAATACAGCCATTCGTCTTGGCAAAGCAGTGGAGACGGTGGAGGAGCTGACGAACCCTGAGGCACAACTGCCAATTGTCTACCAAAGTGCGGCCAACCTCTATCAGGCTGAGCTTTTTAGTTTACAGCTACAAGGGGGACGGGTGAGACATCACGTTTGCAATTTTGACTCTTTCATATGTGAACTCACATGCTGAAACAGATAGGCTTACAGGTATAGCATAGGTCAGTGCAATATGTATACTGTAGTTAAATGTCACTTCATGCTCGTGATTCAGACCTTTTATGTTTATTAGTCTGGCTTGAGCCACGAGGAGCTGAGTGTAGCTGTGGAAATGCTGTCAGCTGTAGCAGTGCTGAATGAGGTGCTGGACACCAAAGACCCCCAGGCTGTGATTGAGCAACTGACCGACTCTCCTCTGGGCTTCACCAACATGGATCAAGACAACCTTAACAGGTAAGATGTCTGAGTTGTTCTGTAACGTTAGACCTGTAATCGCCCTGCCTTCAGGTTTAATGATGTTGGTAGCAATCAAATTATCTTTCATGATTACTGTTTTGTTGTTCCTGCAACTGTGGCACTCACTGAAGTTAAATAATGCTGATGCAAGATGGTTTTAAGAGAATACAATTAATTTGATTAAAAGATTACAGGCATAATGTCTTCAGGTTGCACATCACTGCATTCCAGTGTAGGTCTCTCTTCACTGTAACTTTGCCAACACAAGGATGGGCTGATGTGTGAAACTTTGTTGAACTTCTTCATGGACCTCTCCCTCAGGTATGCTGACACACTTATCAAACTGCGAGGCGAGTCTCTTGCCATGGGCCAAGAGTTTCTCACCTGGAATGATGTTCAAAAATGCATCGACGCGGCCAACGTTGAAGTCCACGAGGAGCATGAACGTAAGAAAGTATTGCTGTTTCCTGCTAATGTTTTCAGTGGTGTAGCTTGTGGACATTCAATGACTTTTAAGGCGGCAGTTACAAACATTGGAAATTATTTTTTATTTTATCTGTGATTCTACAATCAGAATTTTTTAAAAACACACAATAAATGAAACCCATTGACTGATGAAATATCAAATTTCTTTTTTGTCTTGTACTTGTAGGCATCATGGCTTTAGCTGAGATCAATGAGGCACTTAACTCAGGTGATCATCAACAGACGCTTGCAGCCCTGCTCCTCCCTACTGCCAAGTTGACAGGGGTGAACCCAGGCACAGCCAAACACTACCATGATGTCCTTCAATATACCAAGCAGCTCCTCTGCCAGGTATTGTGACTCTTTTTTGTCTTTAATCCTTACTTTTAACATGGCAAAGAGAAAAAGATTATTGTTGACAATTGTGTGTCATCAAACCAACAGTTCCCCAACTTGAGATTTTGCTGGGTTGACATAATAGGCTTGTATTGGATTCACAGTGTAAATGTTCCCTTCCTGATCCTAATATTCCTAAAACTTCACAAAGCTTGGTGTTGTTTTAGACCCAACAGAGATTGCAGTATCACCCTGTTGAATTCACAGTGTCTAGTTTTTACTTTTCCATCTTTGTTTCTGGGTTTGTGCTTCCCTGCTGGTTCCCAACAATGGTCCAGCAAGGAGAAGCTTTTTCTGTGCACACATCCAGTCTCACGTTGTGACAGTAGGCCTCTGAGATATCCCGCGGAGGGAGATGAATTGTAGTTCTGAGGCTCCCATCTTGGAAATGAGCATACACAGGAAGGGATCCAGACAACTGTGGAAGCAGCAGAGACACATCGCTACTCTGTAGTATCCATACAGTCTGTCGTCCCCACTGGAAAACAGGCGGATGTAGTGGGCCATATGCAGGATGCCGCCAGGCAAGAAACACACCACAAAGATGATGAAAACTAGAGTGCTGAGCCGGATAAATGGTTTCCAGTCACAACGAGATTGCCCTAGGTGGTATACCACTGCCACATGGGCATAGATACAAATCAGAAAGGGCACTATGAAACCCAGACAAACCAGCATCAGCCTGTATGGTACCAGCAAGGAATGTGACTTTTCTTCTAGGGGAAGTAAGTCATGGCAGGTGGTCACCCCCAGCTGGATAACCTGGTAGGTCTGCCTGACCAGGAGCTCAGGCACAATCGCAGCCCCGAACAGGAACCATATAACCAAGCACGTCCACACTGCCACGGTAGTCTTAGCCAGCCTTCTGTACAAAAACGGTCGGACCACAGCCAGGTAGCGCTTTAGACTGATGCATGCTATAGTTTGTGCTGAGCTGTAAATATTACCATAAAACAAGGCTGTGATAAGTCGGCAGGAGACTTCCCCAAATATCCAGTTGTTCTCGTTGAAGTGGTAGTGAACACGCAGCGCCAGGGACAGCAGCAGCAGCAGGTCAGACAGGGCCAGGTTCAGGTAAAGAACTAATGTGGACAAGGACTTCGCTCTGAGTCTGAGGAAGGTCAGAATGTAGACGTTGGAGGGGATACCCACCAGCATGGCCAGGATGTACGCTGAAGGAATGACCCTCGTGCTGAGGACCCCTGTGACATAGGCTGTCACTGGGTCCTCCGAGTTCACATTCAGCCCGGGGTTTGTGCTGGGATTTCGCAGGGCTGGCAGCTGGTTGGTGTGGTTACGTATGTACAGACTCCCCTTGAAAGTTTTTGGTATCGCACCAGGTGGAATACTGGTTTGTGTCCAGGTTCTATTTCCTACAAATGGATAGAAAATCAATGTAATGGCTTTGAAACAGCTTCAATTTTAAAATAAAAGTACATTTGAAACTAGATTAAAACATAAATTGTAGTTAATCATGCTATCTGTTGTTGTCAAGTGTTTATTTGAAGACTTTCTAGTTATATATATATATATATCTGTTTTTGTAAAGAAAATAAATATTTCTATCATAAAATATTGGAAGGATTTAAATTGTACTTAACTGTACTAAAATAGTTAAACTTCTGTTTTGTTACTTTGATTTGGGAATTGAGCTCTTAACTAGTTGACTGTTTCAAGTATAAATATCTTATATTAGACACTAGCTTAAAAATAAATACACATATCCTTTTGGTAAACTCTTAAAGTGTTTTAATAAACTTACCATCATGCTGAATGGTTTGCACCGCCATTAAACAAATGAGTAGTCCTGGCACAAGGTCGGCCATTGCTCACTCTCCCGTCTATATCCCAGAGTTTTGAAGGTTTCTTGTCTTGACCCCTCTCGTTGTTGCTTCTTTTCAGTAAACGTAGGAGTTCTCCACCGGTGACATTTTCTGTTTTGCATCTCTTCAGTGCAACAGTAGAACTGATAACGGTGTGTTCCCAAGCCTGGCTTCCTGCTAGTGTACTGTATGTGGGGCACTTGTCTGTTTGTACGGCCCAGTGAGCACATTTCCTGTCCAGGCTTTGAAACCAAATTCCCTTCTACCTCCGTCAGTAACTGCCCACTGACTCACTGGGGTGGGAAGACCGTCTTTAACAGTTTTAACTGTGGGGATCCACAAACAAATCCCACTGATTAGTCACAATAAATGTTTCATTGTGGTTTAATTTATTATGGGGTTTTGGTATTAAAGTGGATTTGGGATTTTGCAGTCATTCAAGGGTGACTGTAGTGTTGGTCATCCTGGTTGTGTATTTGAGGAATCACTACTGCAATAGATGTTTTGGGATATTGTAAGCTTTGGCATGAATATGTATGCTATTTATCAACATTATTATGTTATACAGCAGTTATACCATGGATGTGTTATGTACTTCTTTTTTTTTCTGGTTTGCTCCAGTAATTTGGGCTCTTGACACAAGCACACTGATGTCTATCTGGTTTGTACCAAAAACGGTAAACCAGGCTGACATCACTACCCTTTCACAATACATGATGAGTTGGCTTGGAAGTAATTGGTTAGATGCAGATATAAACAAAAAAGCTGCTTTTAGTCTGCTGTGTTTTGATGGTGGCTTCCTTCCTGTTAGCCCCACCAGAGTTCTCTAAAATTAGCCTGAGAGCAAATACAAAAGTCTTTGTGGTTGTTGTGATGTTAGATTATCAGGGTCTGTAAGTCTGGACGAGGATATATTTGTGGTGTAACTATTGTCAACAATCAAAATGGTTTCCTTTTCCTTAGATCTTACTTCTGGACACAGAGACAATGGTACCGTCTATTATTTGCCATTTCTCTAATGGCACCAGCTTGTGTAGTGTTTGTAATCAGTGTTGCTATGAAGTGCTACTGTTGTAGAGCAAACTCTCCACAATCCTAACTTGATGAATTTGCATAATGCACTATAACTACAATCATTTCTTGTCTTGGACATCAAATGTTTTGACTAAAATAGTTTCAAAACAAATGTAATTTGATCTCAAGTTAGTATTGTGTGCCTATGCATGAACAATGCCTTGTGAGTCTACGGTGTAGTTTTGTCTCATCTGAAAAGAAGAGAAATTACTTTGTGTATTCACCTGATTGTAGACTTCTGGAGATGAGTCTGCAGTGCTGTGGTTGGACCAAATCCAAGAGGCCGTACACACAGCCAACCAGGATGAAGAGGAGGCTCTCACATGTAAGGACCCAGAGTTTATATTCACTCATCCAAACAGTATCTTAACCACTCAAACAAGGGTTAATTTAGGTCCAGTTAATTCTTTTCACATTGAGTACTAGATTGTGATTGTCACCACACAACTAACATAGCGGGCTCATTATTGTTCTAAATTAATACTCCTAGATTGTTTCAGCTATTGGCTACAGCTCTTTCAACCTGCTGATCTAGTAGTAAAATATCCTTTATTGCAAAGTTGCTAGTGTGCCAGCACAACATTCATTTAAAGATATTTTGATCACATGTAGGCATGTAACAGATTTAATCAATTTTGCCATGAATCATGGCATCATCTTTTGTGAGGCATTGTTGATACTTTGGCACCAGTATCAGGATTGCTTTGGTTGCGATACTGAGGCAGACATACAGTATTTATTTTCTTTGCTCCAGATATTTTCTCTCAGAACTGCTCTGCCATATGTGAAACCTATTGGTCATTTATGGATATTTGACATTGAAATTATGACACATAATTTGTTGTTGATATGGCTCAATGACTATGTTCTTTGGTACACATTGTTTCACATTAATTATTTATAAAACGGTAACACTGAAAGCTCTTCACAACAAAGGGAATAGATACAATAACGGTTCAGTTACATTTCTGTAGGGGTATATCCTCCTGTTCGGTTACATAGGTATTGTAATATCGATGATCTGTGTGTCGATATTGTCATTATTGTGGGTACAATACTGTGATTGTGATATGTTTTTGCTTGTTATGGATTACTCACCAGTTTTTACTTTGCGGTTACTGTGTTGTTTTCATATTTGACTCAACGACTGCTTCTTTGGATTAATCTTGTTTCCTTTGTTAGTGTCTGAAGCAGTCGCTGATATTAACAGGACCGTGGCCGAGGAGGACTCTCAGAAGACACTGCAGGCTTTGCAAGTTCCCAGTGCAGGACTGAGAGCGGTGCTCCCTGAATGTGCCGACACATACCAGGCTGAACTGGCACAGAGACAAACAAGCGGTGCCACTAATGGTAACTTGACTTGCTGCACAATAACCACAAGAAAGGAAGATCAGTGTTTCAGAAATGAATGCCAACACAGTGAGAAGTCACCTGATTTTCAGATATGGGTGTCAATAAGACATTCACTGGGTCTAAAGAGGAACTCTCTGCTTCTCTTCAGGCAGCACTGCTAGTGTGTGGGTGAAACATTGCATTAAGGACAGATGTGATTACTACTATAACCTGGAGACTGGACAAGGCATCTGGGAGGAGCCTGAAGGATTTGAACACAATGGTGGCCAGCTCAGTAAAGAGGAAATCCAGGTACCCCCTGCTGTACTGCATAGCTTCACTACTCCATTATGTAATGTTGTGTTAACATACCTACATCCCAATGATGGGATTCATTTCCTTCTTTGTTTAACAATGGATTCAGTCATAATGATTTTAAAATTGTACTATTAAGTTGATAACATTCACACTGTAGATTGTTTTTCTTTCTGAAAATCTTCAAAACATACATCTTTTTTAGAGTGTTGTCAGCTGTTTGACTACCGAATACAACAGGGAACAGTTATGGATGGCCAATGAACCCTTGGTGACCCAGCTGCAGGCGAGGATCAGAGGTTACCTAGTCAGGAAAAAGCAAGCCCAGAGAATGCAGTATCTACGCCAGCAAGAACCACATGTCGTCAAAATGCAGGTAGTGTGTGGTTCCACTATGATTTAATGTCAGAAATCAGATCCTGATGCAGCTCTAAGCTATTGGGACAGTAATAAATCAATAGAGATGGCCATAAATAAGATTTACTTACAGCGGTGACGCTTCAAAGACAACAGCTGGAGAATTATCAACCACCCAAGTTTAATAATCCATGCTGTGTTGTCACTGATGTAAAACACACAACTTGCATGCACTTGTGTTTTTGGTAATGCGTTTTTCTTTTTTTTTTTTAGGCCTGCTGGAAAGGTTACAAACAAAGGAAAATGTACAAAGACAGGATAAATTTGCTTCAGAAAAATGTTGCTTCGATTGTCAAGGTGATACATTTTGTTCATTTTTATAAAAGAATATTAAAAAGTATACTTATTGAATGACTAGAGAAATAACCATTAAAGCTGAGATTAAATGAATGTGCATGTACTATTAATAACATAGCTACAGTATCAAATACCTGACATAAAACACTGATGTTTTTAGATCCAGTCTGTGGCCAAAATGTGGAAAGCCAAGCGTAAATACAATCAGAGGTTGCAGTTCTTTAAAGATCACGTGAGTAACACCATGAATTAACATCATGAGAAACATTCTTTTGATTTGTGTCATTTGTTCCATGTTGTGTAAGACTCATTGTTCTGTGTTTAGGAAAAAGAAATTGTGAAAATCCAGGCTTTTCTAAAGGCCAACAAAGCAAGAGATGACTATAGAACCCTAAGTAAGTCAAAAAGGCATTTTACACTCCTGCAGCTGAGCTTTATTGATATAATATAAATATTTTGATTAGACATTGTCTGGAATTTTGAGTAAGTAAACATTTCAACATTGGTTTAAATGAGTCTTTTCCTAGTTTAAAAGGATGCAGGGCAATGAGGCGTCACTGTTTTCTTCTTAGCTCATCCGACTGTTAGCTCTACTAGTTTCCGAATCATATTATTATATATCATCATGTCATCATGTTATTACACTGATTTTCTTTTTCCTAATTTTCCTCTGTGTGTGTATAAGTGAAACTTCTGAAAGGACCAATTACCATTCCTTAATTAAAGTAACGGTATCTTTAAGCATGTATGTTGAAATTTAGGTATTTGGCCAATAATACTTTGATATTTGGTTTTGTCTGTATTGCCCAGACCACAATAACATCTATACTTAATTGGGAAATGACAAAAACAAAAGTCTTTACAATTGTGTAAATGTAGCTTGCTTTTACTGACTTTCCCATATGCCAAATCTTAGCTGGGGCCAAGAATCCTCCTCTGTCAGTGGTGCGCAAGTTTGTCTACTTGTTGGAGCAGAGCGCCCTGGACCTTCAGGAAGAACAGGAAGTGACACGACTTCGGGAAGAAGTGGTCACCAATATTCGCTCCAATCAGCAGATGGAGAAAGACTTGAACCTGATGGACATAAAGATTGGACTTCTGGTGAAGAACAGGATCACTCTGCAGGTTAGTACGCCTTGTTTTTATGTGTACAAGGAAAGAATAGGTATACTGTGATTTCTTTTCTTTTTTTTGTTGATTGACATAATTTAGAGCTTCTGTAATAGTATTCTTTCCTGTCCAGTTTTGCTGCTTAACTCATTTTGTGTTTGTCTTTGAAAAAGGATGTTGTGTCCCATAATAAGAAAATGAACAAGAAAAATAAAGCGAGTAAAGAGGATTTGACTACAGGAGACAGACTGGGTATCAAGGGTCTAAGTAAAGGCAAAAGAAGGAAACTGGAGGCCTACCAACATCTCTTTTACCTGCTGCAGGTAATACAAAAAGATGTCTTAACTACAACGTTCATCTATCTACTCTACTTAAAAAAGTTTTATAAGATATTCATACCTTTACATACACATTCTCTTTCCTTCCCCTTTAGACCAATCCACACTACCTGGCCAAACTGATCTTCCAGATGCCCCAAAACAAATCCACTAAGTTTATGGACACTGTGGTCTTCACCTTGTACAACTACGCATCTAACCAGAGAGAGGAATACCTGCTCCTCAAACTCTTCAAGACGGCTTTGGAAGAGGAAATCAAGTGAGAACCACAGCTAATCTTAAGTCACTATTATCCTAATGTATTACTGTAATGATTACAATGTATTACGAATACATAAGGGACTATACAATCCTTTAGAATAGTTTCGAATTGTCAAAATGTATGTGCAAGTTTTGTTTGTTTGTTCGGCGGACAGTACTGTACCATCCTCTCCATGTTTCTCAGTTCTAAGGTGGACCAGATCCAGGACATTGTGACAGGCAACCCAACAGTCATCAAGATGGTAGTGAGCTTCAACAGAGGTGCACGTGGCCACAACACACTCAGGCAACTGCTGGCTCCAGTGGTCAAAGACATTATTGAGGACAAGAGTTTGGGCATCAACACCAACCCAGTGGATGTGTATAAAGCCTGGGTCAACCAGCTGGAGACGGCTACTGGAGAGGCCAGGTGGGTGGACATACAGTGGGAGAAAATATTGCTGACGGGGAGGTTGTCCATCGGTATGTCCCAAGGTTTACTGTATACATCGTCGTTTGGTGTATATGATGTGCCCAGTAGTCAGTTTTGTTGACCTTTGTCATGTTAATTGTTTGGGGTCATTTGAATTGTTTAAAAAATAAAAAAAAAAGATTTTCTGTTGAGGGCCTACAGGTAATTTTGCATGTTGTATCCCATTATTATCTAAAACTCTCGTATACATTGAATCACTGCTCATGTTTTCCAAAGCATTTAAATGTTTGTTTTTTTGTATCTCTGATACCAGAGATGCCTGGCATTAAACATATTGAAGCAAATCAATCAGTGTAAACAGTTTATGGTATGCTTTAGATATTATTTTGCAGTAATGTAAAAAATACAGATTTCTTTCCCAGTGCGTGAATATATACAAAAGCCCCACCATGAAAACTGACAATAATGAGCCTTACACATGCCTACTGTTGCTTTCTTCCTTCAGCAAGCTGCCTTATGAAGTGACTCCAGACCAGGCCATGTCACATGAGGAGGTACGCAGCAGGCTAGAGGCCTCCAGTCTGGCGCTCCGGTCTGCCACAGATAAGGTCTTGAACTCCATTGTGTCCTCACTGGATAATATCCCGTAAGTTTTAGGAGCTGTTACGTGTCAATGTCCTCTTATCCTCCGTATTATCTGTGACAGCACTGCTTGTCAATGCCGGAGCATATTGGTCAGCATGATTTTTTTGAATCTTTAGGCCTTTTTTTAAACCACATTAATAATAAGGAAGAATAACATAGGATGCGTTATAGACGTTTGTCAATGAAAGTGTTCTCACAAAGTTATCCAAGACTTGATGGAATTTCTTTCTTTCTGTTCACAAGGTTGCATAAAATAACTTGTGACAGTATAATGTAGTGTAACACAACACAATTAAATAAATAATACCTATGTAAAAATTACAAACTTTAATATGTTTTGCGACTGTGTCGCAGAGGTGTTTTTTCAACTCTTGAGGCCATAATTTGTTGTCTTGTTGTCCTGGATGGCATTATATTTTAAGCTGCTCCTGTTATTTTGTCCACCCCAAGTATTCTGCCACAGTATTGTTTCAACAAACAATACCTTAAGTCAAGGTGCATGCTTTCAAAGTGCAGTTGGATTCTTAAATCATATGTCAAGTTTAGGTGGTGGAAAGGATAGTAAAAATAGTAATTTGTCTTTACATGATTTAATATCTATTTTCATCCTGCTTTTGAGTCTTTTTCTCTCCTATTTGTTTTTACAGTACGTTTCAACAATACAATGAGAGCAATGTAACTAAAATAGGGATAGACAGGATATGATCATATGCTTTGGCATGTCATTTGCCACTCATTCTGGTTGTTAAGATTTCAGCTGCATGTTGGGACATGGTCATTACTAGATAACCATTGCTTTAGAGCAGGCAGTCATCTGGTTAGTTTCTCAAAAACAAAAACACAACTCTGCTTTGTGCTTCATTAGCCACACCCAAATTATACCGTTTCTTTTTTATTGGGACATAAATACTCATCTGTTCATTATGTCTTTAATTTAAGAAAATAGTTTAAGAAATCACAAAAACAACTAAATAAAAAAAAAAGCTGAAGACTCTATACCGCTAGATGGTGCTAATGCTATAAATATATGTCTAGATATATAGAGAAACTGAAAGCCATCAATACTTGCAGTCATTAATGCAAATATCCCTTTCACAAGCTTTTTTTAAAATATCATTTCTCCTATTGTATGTGAATGCATGTTGTTTTGTGTTTGATGTCCCACCATTGCTTTTTGTTTTGCATGTAGTTATGGCATGAGATACATAGCAAAAGTTCTGAAGATAAGCCTCCATGAAAAGTTTCCAGATGCCTCAGAGGATGAGCTGATGAAGGTAGAAGCCCTCGGATGTATACACACACACACACACACACACACACACACACACACACACACACACACACACACACACACACACACACACACACACACACACACACACACATTTATTTTATTTATTTACAGCACAGTTTGTTAGAATTCTGCTCACACGGCCAACTCTGAATGCTTTATTATTGTGAGCATACTGAGGTGAGTGTAATTTAATTTGGCAAAAGGTGTTAATAATGACTTCTTTTTATGACAGATTGTCGGAAACCTGCTTTACTACCGCTACATGAACCCAGCCATCGTGGCCCCGGATGGCTTCGACATCATCGACATGTCAGCAGGAGGGCAGCTCCACGTAGACCAACGTCGTAACCTGGGATCTGTGGCAAAGATGCTACAGCATGCTGCTGCCAATAAGCTGTTTGAGGGCGAGAATGCACATATGACGCCAATGAACAACTACATATCTCAGACATATGAGAAGTTTAGGTAATAAAGGAGAGATTAATATGTCTGAAAATAATTGTTATTTAGGTGGTACAAATGTTCTGAAGAAACTGATTTATCTGTCTTAGGGTTTTTTTTTTTTATCTCGCTGAACTTCAGTCAGACCTGTACAAACTCACAAATAAGAAGAGCTGTGTCCCATTATGTGTGCAGTTATCTGCCTCAGATTATAGTTTATTGGAAATCGTCATGAACCGTAGTCCATTTTCTGGAAACAAGTCGGCATGAGCAATTTACCCAAGTTGAAAAAGTAACGGGCACATATTTGAGAAGTCAGTAACTCTGGCCATTATCTCGGTCAGGATTTGAAACCTATAACCACTAACTACTGCTATTCCTCCTCTTTCAGGGCATTTTTCCAGTCAGCATGTGATGTCCCTGAACCTGAAGAGAAGTTTAATATTGATGAATACTCCGACATGGTGACGTTAAGCAAGCCTATCATCTACATCTCAATAGATGAGATCATCAATACCCACTCGGTAAACCCAAGCAAAATGACTAACTTTCTTTCGACCAGATATGAACTTACCTCAGGGTTTCATCCAAGACTTCTTATATGTACATATTGTTGTAATGGTACATGCACTGGCTTATGATTCATCATAATTTAAAACGATTAATTCTTTGTCAGTCAATGTCACATTTGTACATTTTCTGTACAGTATATTACTTTAATGTCAAACCAGACTGTCTTGATTCTACATCTGGTTGTTTTTATCTCAACTTTCATTTACTTTTGAAATATTGCAGTCAAATGCACTTTGGGCTGTTTAAGTGATTTATTTTTCTTGAGCTAGTACTGAGGATTAGTAATTTTAGGATTACTACCACTGCCATTACTAGCGTTACTACTGCTAATACCAGCAGTACTACTAGGAATTCATTCCTTTTTCTCATCATACCACATTTTAAGAAAATTCAGAATTTGGATCTAATAGTTTAGTATTTACATATTAATTACATGCTCCCAAGTCTTAGTAGGTTTCTTATTCTTAAACCAACTGCTCATGCCAATCAGAAAAGTCAAAATACAGCAAGACTTGAAATATTATTTCAACACCCAGTTGATTTACAGTTGCCATACTGCTGAAATCCCACCAATTGTGGCTACATGTTACCTCCTGATATTAGCATGTATTGTTATTCTTTTTCACTTGTTTCTCGCCACTTCATTTCTTTACATCATCATCATCCCATTTCCTTACTTTGCATTTACAAACTGCTTCCTTGGAAAGGGGCTTGTGGTGAGCACAGTAGGTTAAAGCCATCTGTGTCCTTTTGTCACCAGTTTCACTTTACATTTACATTCATGTAAGGACTAACAATAGAGATGACGTGCATGTTGGTTTGGGCAGATGCTCTCTTTTCTCTTATCATTTCCTGTCTTTCTTGATATTTAAAGAAAAGCAAAACCATGGTTTAAATGGAGACCTGAATAATTTTACCTGTTATATTTCTTTATTTAATTACCTGAAGGCCTTAATTGGGTGTGTTTTGTGTGCCGCAAGCATAGTCAACACTTCTTACACACATATATTAATTGATTAAATTTTATATATATATATATATATATATATATATATATATATATATATATATTTTTTTTTTAACCTTCGAGGGTTGATTTCTTTTTTTTCTTTTTTTTTCTTGAAGGTAAACTTCAAGGTATTGAAAAAAAGTAGTTTTAACTTGTATACATTTCTACCTCTCACTCATAAATGTCATAAAAGGTTAATTCATTGAATAATCATATTTTTCTGTAATAAGTTGCACAGTAAATATTATTTATTTAGATGTACAGGACTAATCACATCTGTATTTGTTCAGCTGCTTTTGGAACATCTGGAGGCCATCTCCCCTGACCACAACGACTTGCTGCATGAGCTGCTGCAGGACCTGGGAGATGTCCCTGATGTAGAGACATTGCTCGGTACTGTCATACATTTATTTTTATATATATTGTGTGCGTGTGTGTGTGTGTTTTTTAACTTTTAATCACAAGTTGTCTTTGGTGTATTTACCAATTTTACACATTGTGCTGTTCTATTTCAGGTGAAGGAGTGGTGGAGTCGAATGACTCGAACAGAGAGAGTGCTCTCAGCCAGTTGGCCAAGACCGAGATCTCCCTCACCCTAACTAGCAAGTTTGAGCTACTGGAAGGAGACGACAAAGACTTGAAGACTCTAATGACAAAGTATGTTTATTGGGAGAGGATGCTGAGACAAATTTCTTCATTCAAAGCCTGTTGTTAAGCTTGTCCAAAAGTGCAATTTGATGTTGCAATCATCTGAATACTTATGTTATGATAATCTAATCGGGTACCATAATCCAGATTTTGATGTATATTTAAAACCATTACCCTGAATCACACACAGTACTCAGAAGTCGTCAATACAGAGTTTTGGATTACTATGAATACCGTGTGATGCACTGTACTCAACCCTTCTTGACACAGTGTGTGTTTTTTTTGTGGCTATCACTCAGTAGCGCGTCTTTGTTGTCTTTCCTGCTCTTCTATTATTTCCTGTCAAAAAGGAAGAGGTTTGGTGGTCAGGGTTATCTTGCCCATAAACATGTATCCGTCTGGATAGACAGAGAGTTGAGAGAGTCTTCCTCTTTGGCATGACAGCTCATGGGGAATGACTGTTCAATTCTTCTATGAAAACGACTGTACTTTGTGGCATCAGGCATCTGTAATGGGAAATTTCATGTCTGGATATGAACAACACTTTTCCAACAGGTTTTCTGAAATAAAGTCAGTGAAATAGTTTTTTTCTGCCATCAGATGACAACAGCTTCATATATTGTTTGGTTTAGGTGACATTACGTACAAATGAAATAAAACAACCCCGTCCAGCTCTTCATGATTTTCTTATTCTGTGTGTTTATCAGGACAAAAAAGCTTATAGTGGATGTGGTTCGGATTCAACATGGAGAGACCTTGCCTAAAATTCTTGAGACCCCGGCTACTGTCTCACAGGTGATATGTTCTTCCATCTTGTTTTTTGTTACCCATACCGTATACCCAACAGCCATTTCTTGTGAAATTAATACAAGTACTGATGTTTTTGTTGAGTTCTAAGTTTTATGCACGTCTTATACGACTTTGCTCCTGAAGGAGTCGGAGCATACTCAGATTGTAGAGCGACGGGCAGTCCAGGACGCTCTGACACCAGAAGGTCTGAAGAGCAGCCCAGCAGTACTGGAGGACAACCAACTACCTCTTGAGCAGAAGAAGAGGAAGATCCTGAGGAACCTCCGTAACCTTGAGCAGGCTGGCTTTCTCACCGTCAGTAACAACTACCAAGACCTTGTCAATGACATATCTAAGGTACGTAAGCAGCTCTTCATTCACATAGGACGATACATGCCTCCAATGCTACATGTATTGTTGGGCCTGTTCAGCTTCTGAGATCGTTAATTGCATTGACAGGACATCCGCTACCAAAGGCGCTACAGACAGAGAAGGAAGGCCGAGCTTGTGAAGCTCCAGCAGACGCTGACGGCTCTCAACTCAAAAACCGCCTTCTACCAGGACCAGATGAACTATTATGATACGTACATCAAGACCTGCCTGGATAACCTCAACCGGAAGTGAGTTGTACCTTTTACTTTGCTTAAACCTTAAGTGGATGAGAGTTTTTAACCATTATTTCGTCTTACTGTGTACATACTAATCTTGCGTCCTTTTATTTGTGTAATGTGGATGGTTTGATGTATGCGACAAGAATTGTTACTGTGTTTTCTTGTTCCAGGAATTCACGCAGATCTATAAAACTGGACAACAAAGGAGAAAATAAGGGCAGTAAGAAGTGGAAGCCACAGTCTCTGAAGTACACTGCAGCGAGGCTGCATGAGAAAGGAGTAATCCTGGAAATAGAAGGACTTCAGACAAACCAGTGAGTTGAGCTGTCCACTACTTTGACGGCTATCAAAAAGGGCCGAGTACAGATTTTAATGTTACTCTTTAACACTGGTCAGATTGGAGATTTTTACTAACATTTACACCACCTATAGAGACGTTTCTGTTGTTATGCTGTGACATGTAGAGACTTTTGATTTTGATTGCAGTGTAGATGATCAAATATATCCCTGACCCAACCAACCTACTCGCCCTCCTCCATCATTGTTTCAAATTAGCATGTATTACCTTTCATCTTTGCTCAACAAATCAAACAAGAAACTACATACCATATCACACATAAGGCAAAGCCATTTTTCTAGCCAGTGCAACCAAGCAAGGCTAAAGATTCTTCATATATTTTGTGTGTTTATATAAACAATAATCTGTTTCCATTAGTTCAGTTTTAGCCATCTTCAGAATATATTCTTTTTTTCCAAGAAGAGAAAATATGTCCGTTCAAAGTAAAAAGCTCGGTTATGAAATGTTTTTTGAAACCAAAACATAGGATGTACCTTGTCAGATTTGTTATTAGAGGTATTGTTCAGTGAGATAACCTCTTTCTTCCGGCCTCATCAGTTATTCTCAAAACCATTACCATGCTATTTATTGTTCTCCTGAGAATATATAAATACAATGATAAAGTACAATTCAAGTACTACTATAATTTGTATTACTGCAATAAAAGGGCAGACATAATGTTAAATGATTATTGTGGTTTTGTGCTGAATCACTTTTTTTGTCATTAATTTTATGTTATTGCCTCTTTCTCTCCTTTCAGGTTCAAAAATGTCATGTTTGACATTTCGCCCACTGAGGAAGTTGGGGATTTTGAGGTGAAGGCAAAGTTTATGGGAGTTGAGATGGAAAAAGTCCAGCTTCATTTCCAGGTAAACATTCCCCAACATGAAGCAGCTCGCTAGTCAACATTAAACCTTGACAACCTTGACAGGTGGTTAAATGTCCTTTTCGACTCATCGGACTCCGAGCAGAAAAAAATCACAGAAATGAAGCAAACATTTTTCACTAAAGAAACATTTGTTGTAATTCATTCTCTGCATATATTTTTGTACCAAGTATGAACAAATATTAAACATAGTTTATGAATAAAGGTGTGTATAGATTAGACCATGCTGTAAAGTCAGGGCCACTAAGTGTTTGTAAAACATTTACTGAAAACGTCTTTTAAAGGACAGTTATACAAATATTTAATCTGAAACCATGTAAATCTACTAAATTAGCACCTCATCTCTATAAATGAAAACGCTTGTTGTGTGTTTGTTTCTAATTGCATCTATTTGTATTTTGTGTCCAGGACCTCCTTCAGCTGCAGTATGAAGGCGTGGCTGTCATGAAGATGTTTGACAAAGCCAAAGTCAATGTCAATTTACTCATCTTCCTCCTCAACAAAAAATTCTATGGAAAATGAGAAAGTGAAGAACCAGGGGCGGAAAGCAACGGGAGAGGAAGTGGAAAGAGATGGTGCCTTCTGACAATACTGAGTTTGTTAAACAAAATTAATTTAGTCAGCAAACATCAGATGGTGCAGGACAGTGTTTTCATTTTATTATAATTTCATGGATCAGACCTAAATTAAATGTTGTTCAACTAAATGTATCCGCTTTGTATTTTTCCATGTGGTAATTGTAAATGTTGTGTATTTTTTAAGAATGAAATTGTAATAATATTCATGTTTTGTATGTAAAAGCTAGGAAACTCACTGTAAGTGTTGATCCAACTGTCTATTAGTTCAGAAAATGAGCTTGGGAGAAACTTTCCAGCCTGCATGGCTAAATGAAATATTGTAGTTTACCGGTGCCTTTCAATTAAGAAAACATGTTTCAATAATAAAACATCTAAACATTTTAAAAGCTACAACTGATGTATTATCAGTATACAAGTGACTTATAATGTTTGAACAATGTGCATAATAAATTACACATGTCAACATTTATTTGTTGTTTCTTGTGTCTCAACCATATTATCAGTATTATTTATTTTCTCTTACATTTTTTTCAATCAAAAACTACTTTCTTGTAATATAGTTGTAATATCTGCCAGCCATCCACTTTAAAGATGAATGTTTTCGTCTGAAGACCTGGTACACATTGTTTCACTGTAATGGGGAGGAGATGAGCAGTGAGGGGGAGGCGGCGTGTGATGCACTCTGCAATAACATGTTGGATGTTGGCAGAAAAACACTTCAGTAACTCTTCAGACGAACCAATAATTTCAACCCACTCGTAGGCGTTAGATTTCTGGAGGATTGACAGTGAAGCCATGGTTCACCTGGCAATAGCGTTGTTGGTGTTGTTTACCCTCCAGAGCTCAGCACTCGCCTCCCAAAATGGTAAGTAGCTTTCTAAACCATAAACTATGTAGAACTCTATGATAGTTCATAACTCAATTGTGTACAATTGTGTATGACTACAGGCTTGTACTCTCTTCTGGGTTTTACAAATGCAAGACCTGTTAACATTTAGTATCACCCCTCTAAGGCAAGGCAAGTTTATTTGTATAGCACATTTCAACAAGGCAATTCAAAGTGCTTCACATAAAAGCATCAAAGCATAATGCAAAAAAATATTTAAACATTAAAAAGCTGAAAGATTGAATAAAAGTTGTAGTGCAGTTTAAGAAATAAAATAAAAAATACTGAAAGTAAATGTGGTAACTTGTTTAAACAGTTGCTTTGTCTAAATGATACTATCGCCTATAGTTTGTTTATATCTGCAGTAATTACAGTTGCCACGAGTATCAGAAAATGCTGTTTACGCAGGAATGACGATGTTTTACAGTTTTCACTTAAGGACATTATCCAAATAGTTCTTCCAATATCACTGGTCGTGGAAGATTATGAACGGGTCACTAAAACATCTTCTGGGCATCTCTCTCAAAATTAGATGATTGATTCTAAAATACCTCCATTCTATGACTGCTAATTTTAAAGATGTGTAGTGCTGTATCACATATTTGTATTTGTATATATTTCTTTTAAAGATAAATGTTACCTAAATTACAAAAACAACCGTTTCTCACTTATTTCTGGATTTATCTAGAAATGAAAAACGAAACTGTACTGTAGATTATCCAGAGTAACGGAGACCTTTAAAAGTAAAAATTGGGTAACAGATTGTTTTATAAAATAAAATATTCCATTTGCACTTAAGTCAGAATGACAACTGTGCAAAGAATGCATCACATGAAAGCAAGCTTGAACACTTATTCTGTTTCCTTGTCTCTTTTAAGGCTCGGCGCTCTTCCCACGGACTTTCTCTGCTCACTTTAAAATGGTCACAGATGAGCCTGTAGACTACGTGGACCTGTCTGCGTTAGACAGTTGGGGGGATGACGAGGGGTCTGGCTCAGGGTCGGAGCAGGAGCCGGTGAAAAGACACAGTCCACACCGCCATACCCAGAAGCACTATTTTGTCTCGGAGGAAACTAAACGTTTCCTCCAGGGTCGCCTGGCAACGAGTTTTGTCCCGACCGTTTATACCCTTGTCTTCATAGTCAGTGTGCCCCTCAACCTTGTTGCCGTGGTGATGTTTATGCATCACGTCCGTCCCAGAAAACCGGCGGTGATTTACATGCTGAACCTGGCCTGTGCCGACCTGCTGTTTGGCCTACTCCTTCCCTTCAAGATAGCCTACCATTACCATGGCAACAACTGGATCTATGGCTCTTTCATGTGCAGAGTTGTCACTGCAGCTTTCTACTGCAACATGTATTGCTCAGTGCTGCTCATGACGTGTATCAGCATCGACCGATTCCTGGCGGTGGTTTACCCCATGAACTCCCTCACCTGGCGCAGCCCTCAGACAGCTTCAGCTGTGTGTGCTGTCATGTGGCTGTTGGCCCTCGGGGGAGTAGCCCCTCTCCTCATCTCTGGGCAAACCATCTATTTGTCAGACTTGGGCATCACCACCTGCCATGATGTGCAGGATGTGGAAAAACTACAATCTTACTATCTTTACTTCTTCCCCGTCTACTCCTCCATCTTCTTCTTCATCCCTCTGGTCTTCACTGCCGTTTGTTATATCCGTATCATTCAGGCTCTGGCGGCAGCCAATGTCGAGAACCGCTTCAGGAAGACTCGAGCCGTGGTGATGGCTGCGGTTGTGCTGGTGGTGTTTGTGGTCTGCTTCACCCCCACCAACATCATCCTGATGGTTCACTATGTTCAGCTGTCCCACAAGTCCAGTGACAGCTCCTACCAAGCCTACCTGCTCTCCATGTGTGTAGGCAGCCTCAGCTGCTGTTTGGATCCCGTCCTGTATTACTTTGCCTCCTCTCAGTGCCAGAAGCAGGTGGCAGCACTGCTCAGATGTCGGCGACTGGCCCGGGCGAAGAGCAGCTCAGAAACGGAGAGTACAAGAACCAGCGGGCGGAGCGACAGCAGCAGGTCGTGCAAGATGGAGAGCACTCAGACTGGCCTGGCGAGCCATTACAGCAGGCTGGTGGCTTAACTACATGGACATGGGACGCTTGCTTCTAAGACACTTCAAACCTGTACTTACCGTATAATATATCTGAATCTATGTATCTAAATACACATAAATGCTTGGGTAGGATGAAAAGAGTGTGTCAAGTGCCTTGTAGTGCCCGACATAAGTCCACTTAAATTAGCTTATTGGATAACCAATTAGCTTTTTGTTATTTTGCTATCACAAAATATACCCACCAGAATGACAGTGTTTGATATGTTTGTTTTGTGTCACAACATGCTCTGCCATTCTTTTCAGATTTTGGTTTCATACTCTTGTTTTCAGTGAATCATGGGATATACACGGTTAATTACAATTAATTTGAGTTTTAATCTGAAAAACATTACAAGTCATGTATTGCATTATTGTAGGACAAAAATCTGCTATAAGTTTTGATAAGTTTATATGTAATTATATATGCAACAAAATTAATCAATTGAACTGCAACAGCATTCATAACATATATAATTCAAACAAAACTACTACATTATAAGTATTTTTCTTAATACTTATGTTGCTGTATCTCCATCTTTTTTTTTTTCTTTTTTTTATTGCTGCTCACTCTGTACTCTCTTTGTCGTCGGGGCAGAGCTCTGAAACAAAGCACAAAAACAAAAACTTTATGAGAAGAAAAGAAGAGAGCAAATATTTCCTCAGCATTATGAAACATTTTGGCAGCATTTCCATTTCCTCACCATGTGCATTGTACTTCATGCAGTTTGCTGCATAAAAAAAACCAATGTGTAATATCTAAATGTTGCATTGTACAGTACAACATCTCCATCTTGTGGCAAGTCGTGTGTGAGTTGCAGTGTCCAGTTAAGACTCAGGCACAGCTTTGTTGTTAGCGACAGTCATTAAAGTTTACTGAAGACGTACGGACCTGTTTTACCATCGTAGCTGTGGAAGTTCTCTGGGAAGCTCAGACACCCAACTTGTTTCTGGAAAATTTCAACATCTTTGGGATCTTTTTTTCCAGTTCTCGCTGATAGAAATGAGAGATTTTAAAAGGAGTTACCACAGTTGAAACTCTGACGAACTGTGTTTAAACCAATGAGGAACTTACTGAACTGCAGGATGTATCTACCGGTGTTGTCCCCATTTCGAAAGGTGTCAGTCCACAGCAGGCAGTCGGAGCAAGTCTGTAGAATGTGTCCTTTGTGGTCTGAAAGATTTTCTTTAAAAGTGGACAACAGAGCGACTTATTATTCTGCAATATTATTTATATGGAGATAGCTGTGGTGGTTTAAACTATGCTCTTATGAATCCAGATAATATCATGCTATAGAAATAAGCTGTTTCATCTCATATGTTACTTACTACGAAATGTGGTAGCAATGCCTGAGACTGTTGCATTGACCTCCCCCGAGATACACCGATTACTGAGAAACAAGAACATGCTGTGACAGACTTCTTTTTTTACAAACTACAAATTTAACATGCCTTTTGAAAAGGTTAACCTTTCGAATATTGTGCAACAAAAAATATTTAAGGATGATTCTGCCCAGCATTTAATGAACTAAATCACCAAACTCACAAGCAGTGATCTCCCCAACGTAATGTCACAACTTGGCTGTCAGAGGTGGGAGACAAGTCTATCCAAGAGCTTTTCAGAGACTCCAGAGCCTTGTGGTAGGGCTTGGGGTCGCCAGCTCCCATCACATACACCCATTTTCCAAAAACCTTCACATTAAAAGTCAAGATGCATAGAACTATATTAAAAATATCTGAGTGTACTTATTGGTGATATGCTTTTAAAATAAAATCACATATCTTTGGGATAAATAAGATGGAGAAAACCTACCAGTTTGGGGTCCTCTGGTATAAAAGGTCTGACCAGGTCCTTACAGTCAGGTGCAGATGCAGCACCGAGGGAAGTGAAAGCCAACAGAAATACCACAGCAGGCAGAGCCATGATCAGACAGAGAAGAGGATGAGACGGAAGAGGGAGAGTCAGCAGCACTGCAGAGGATGTTGCTGAAGCTGCGACGGAAAACCTCAAACAAACAAAAAAGTAATTGTGCAAGTGCTAATAATGGGGAGGAGGGGGTTTCTACAAACTCAGATGCCCCAGTGAAGGCTTTGTAACTACCATGCAGACCCATGCAGATTTC